>OOFB01016337.1:0-10045 GCA_900323305.1 Trachyrincus murrayi | reverse complement strand
TAATAAGGTTATATATTCACGCCAGTTTTGTTCAAATAAATATTGTGAATATTTTCCTTTCCATGTGATGGCCTGGTAAGTCTGTCTGGTATGAGCAAAATATATGTATCTTGATTAAAATAAATATTGTGGGTAAAATTGTATATATATATTTTTTTTATCATACCTTTACATCAACATAATATAATAATTATGTAATAATCCTCAAAATTGAATTGAATTATGAATGCATACAAATATTGTGATTGATATATATGATGTAAAATTATACGTTTGTCTTACCTGCCTCATGGTATGGTATTCATGGTACCTATTGCATTGCTACCTATTGCATATACCGTAAGGGAGCTGAGGTAGAGGGCTATCTACCCAAAACAAGCTCACGAGATTAGCTCCTTCTAAACCATACACCCCCTCCTGTGCTTTTCTAAAGTATTATTTTATTTGAATAATCACAAATTCAACTTCCCCATAACAAATACAAAGAGCAGCAGTGGGAAAGATGATGGTCTCAGCGTAGGGATTTTATGATGAAAAACAACAGACAACCACATTTCTGCTTTCCCCCAACAATTGTGTTGTGCTTTGAATTTATTTGCTGTCACACATTTTCTTTGTTTTAGAGATGAAAAGCTTTATTTGACCTTTCTGATCACAGATGTGAAATTCTGCGAAAGCTCGGTTGGAACAGAATATCACATAGAGCAATTTCTGTCAGTGCAAAAATAACATTTAATTTACTGTCTTTCACCCAGAGACCAAAGCAAAAAGTAATGACTTTCATATAGTATTTAGTGCTGCATACAGCCATACATTAAGTGTATTCCTAAGAGCTTCTTTCTCACAGTCTCTCGAGGCAAAACAAAACGAAAGGGAAATGGGAACCCCTACTGTTTAAAAAGACCGTTCACACTTTGGTCTCTAAATAGTTAAACACACTTAATGTCTTAAGTTCAACATTTCCCCCATACACAGTAGACAATGACATGAATAACTTAGCAACTTTCTTAACATCATCTAAAAGGCTTTAGTAACAAAACTCTACATTTGTTTTCCCATCACAAGTAAACTAGACAGTCAAGAATTTCCCAAGGTCAAGTTTATCCATCGTCCTTCACCGCCTGTGGCCGGACATATTTGAATATCCTTTCGTTCAAGCCATTCAATGAAAGTGTTCTTCGTCCTTTCAATTTCAAAGAGCATTGCTATCCTGGCTGATCTTGTTTGCTTTCTCTCTCTCTCTCTATCTCTCTCTCTCTCTCTCTCTCTGTAGCCCAACAGTAACAGGCGTGGCGTTACATACAAATACATCACAATGGCTTCGCTGACCGCAGGCTACAATTTCTTCACATTCCATTGTGATTCTTGGCACTTGCTACCATACATCATTGTCGTCTTTCATAAACACATCAAATTCATCTTTACCAACAACAACAAAAAAAGAGGCCAGTGTCTGTTGTTTACTCCGAGCAAAGTCTGTCTCACATCTTGGTGTCTGTAGGGTGTTGCTCGGGAATATCAATGGTCTCAAACCCTTGATTGTCCTGTCCATCACTGGAGTGGAGATGGTGGCCTTTGAGGTTGTGGAAACAGTAGGCACAGTGTGCAGTGGCCACGGGCACTACCTTGGAGAAGTTGGAGAAGTCCACTTTATACTTGCCTTCCTTGCTCCTGGAGATGATGGGGAGGAAGTTGTAGCCCCACATGATCTCCTGGGGGATGAAGGAGGTGCGCACCTGGCATGAGGCGCTGGTCGACTCCGCCGTGCCATCCAGGAACACCACCAGCTCAAACTCTTGCTTGTGCAGGTTGTCCACCGCCATCTCGAAGAAGGGGCTGCTCCTGTCTATCACGTGGTAGAGCGTGAGGGGACACACAAAGAACAGATTGTCCTTCCCCGCGTCCACCGTGAAGTCGATGTTCACCTGGTCCATGATGATGGTCTCGCCGTCCGGCGTGTTGGTTGTCCTCAGCAGCTTGCCGTAGATCTGGCTCCCGATCATCAGGGTCTTCCGCATGTTGGCCACCCGGATCGACAGGCACATGGTGCCCTTCTTGGGACAAATGACCGCCATGTTGCTGAAGGTGATGGTTTTGGCTCTCTTTTTAGGCAAGGAGATTTTGGACAGGATGATGCCGCACATGAAGCAGTTGATAATGGCTCCAATCAGGGACTGGATGATGATGAGGGCGACCGCACCTGGGCAAAGAGGGGTGATGGCGCGGCCACCGTAGCCAATGGTCGTCTGCGTTTCCAGGGAGTAGAGAAACGACGTGGTGAGTCCGTCCACGTTGTCCACGCATGGCGTGTGGTCGTCGGGTGGATTCTGCCACGACAGGTCTTTGTTGTTACGGGCGATCCAGTACCACAGAAGACCAAAGATGAACCAGCTGAGGGTGAAGGCGGCAATGAAGAACAAGAGGACGAAACGCCACCGGATCTCCACAAAGGTGGTCCAGAAGTCTGCGATGAAGGCAAAGTGGTTGCTGTACTTCACGTTGCCGTACTCAATGTTGCATCGGCCATCTTTGGTCACCAGCCTACTGCTACGAATTCTTCGTGCTAACAGCCTATCCTGGAGGTGCCTCTGGAAGAATCCACACATTTTGTCTGTCAGATTAAGGGGAGACAATACACATGTTAAATGATTGTAGAAGTACACACAATATTGAAATAAATGCAACTTTTACAAGAAAATGAAGCTGCATTTCCATAATATAAGAATGGAATACCATTATATGTACTCTATATACCACTCCAGATCCTATGGTTTAAGAAACACAATGTATGCAACCTGGTTCGCTTACCATTGGCATTGTCTATGTCCTTCAGCTCCTGATATGGAAAAACTTCCATATCCATATCCCATATTCCATATGGGAAAACAGCCACGAGCCCACAGCTGTGTACAGCCATGATCATATTTGATAATTATCCCATGACTGGCATCCTATCTAATCCTGTCTTAGTGGGATTTCACTGGCAATATAGTGGTTTCTGTTCCTATAGTGGTTTCTGTTCCTATAGTGGTTTCTGAATAAATACATTCGTTTATGCTAATTACACCTTTGTTTGACTGTGTGCTTGTTATGATGCAGTGGATGTTTATCACTGGCTTTAAGTTCAGAAAATAATTGGAAAACCACACTGAGAAGTGTTTGTTTCTATCAATCTCAAAGGTTTAATATCACATAATATACCACAATGAAACAACTTAATGAAACAAGTAATGTCCATTGATCACATTGAACACATCACTTTAAAAAAAAATGAACCAATTGTTGACATAATTATATGCATATTTTGGGGTGGTGCTGTGTTAAGATCCAACTTTAAAGACTGGATCATTATACTATAGGATTTACCATTTAAATTTTTTAAATTTTTTATTTTTTTCCAGTTCAAAATATCCCCCAAAATAGATCTGCCCTCCATCAAAACGTACCTCTTCTAATAGAGTTGTGTGTAGCCTCTTGACAGTTTGAAATCCCTCGAATCAATCGGACATCAAAATAAAAAGTAAATCCTATTGAGCAGTCCGACCACCCCTTCAGCGTTATTCCTGTTGGCAGTTAAGGTGTGTCCTGTGGAGTGGTCTCTTGTTCCCTAATGCCTTCACCCCGCTACCTGTGCACTCTTATACCTCGATACTACCCCGGTGTACCAGATCCAGATCCGCAGGTGATGTTTACGCCCATATATACAAAGACATGGAGTACACTCCCACTTGTGTTTACCCCACAGTGGCCTGGCACCAGGAGCCTGGCTGACACACTTCCTGTCGGTCGGAGGGCCCTCGCTGACCTTTTAACCCACCCGTGACTGCTAGGGGGTCTAGAACATTGCATGGTATGTTGTTTCGCTATTGTTGAAGGACGTTTTTTTTTTTTGCTGTTCTTTAATCTGCAGACCAAAAAAAGGTGGAACCTTTTAAGGTCTGTGTTGCAATAAAAAAAGCTATCTATTTGGGGAAAAAAGACAAGTTTCAATCATGGATTATGTATGTATGTGCACACATGTATGGATGTACGTGACGCGGGTAAGATGGAAATTTGGCGAAGGTCGAATGTGGCAGAAGATGAGGCAGAAAGTCTGTGTCCCAGATCTAAACGGCCATGTCCCAGATCTAAACGGCCATGTCCATGTCCAAGTGTTATGAATGCCAAGAGAAAATGCTTTGAATGCTTAGGGGTGGGGGGGAGAAGAAAAAAGAATAGAAATTGTAATGGGAGTCATTGTTCACGGCCTTCACAGCAAAGGTGAGGAACAGGGTGTTAGCTTTCATTACACATTGTTCATCTGCAATTGTGTGTGGCATTGGAAAGCATTCTGGGGCCTTGTTGACACTCAACAAGATTATCCGTATTATCCTTGGCATTCTCCGCTGTAATCGCTGGAGGGTGGCTGAAGTACTGTACTGTAGTTCTGCGGGAGGAGTGTCTCCGCTCTAAAACGACAATAGACGGTGAAGTTTGCTGGCTAACTTGTTGCAGAGCCTGACATGCAAATGGTATTCGATGGAATGAATGAATAATGCAAACATTTAGATTAGCCCAAACGCAGGGAAACCTGAGTTGTTTTTCTGTTTGTCATGTGCACGACATTTGTTGTGTAAATTGGCTGAATGTGTTGTTTGACAGACGTTTGGCTACCGCCTCACGTACAGGTTCTGACATGCCTCTAACAATGGGCAGGTGGTTTCTCTAAATGTGGATACTCATTAGTGTAACATCTACAACCATGTACAGTTGAGCCAGCTGCCTTTTTAGCATTAAAGTGCCTTTGACAGCACTATGCAAAGGCATGCAAACAACTGTTGTTCAACTTTGTATGTGGGTTAATTATATGGAGGACTTTAAGTGTCATTGATTATAAATACACAAGAGAGGCAGGAGTGGGCCGAAGCCTTTGATAACCAAATGTGTGTTGTTGACAGTAAACAATAGCGGTTTCTCCCCTCAGCACCTGGAATAATTGAATGATCGCATAGTGGTTTCTGTGTTAGTTTCTGTCAACCAGCCTGAGGACAAACAAGCATAGTATTTGAGTTCATATAAGATGCCACAAAAAGCTTGTAATAATGTAAAGATTTGTATTTCTGTATCTATCTCCTTTTTAATAGAAATAAAATATATTCTATATAATATTAAGTATTATAAGATCAGGAATATTTACGTATATATTATATACATATATATATATATATTTGTATTGATGTGTCAATTTGGTTGAAGTGCATTGATTTGTGGAAGTGGAAATAGAACTAGAATTTGAATCTATGAATAAATAAATGAATAAATAAATAAATACTTTTTCCTCTCCTCATGTCGTTTGATTCAGTTTACATTTTTGTAAAACCTTTGTCTGCCCAGGTGGCAAAACAGGTTAAGCTAATTGGAGCTGTGGGGTGCATGCGTGTGTGTGTGTGTGTGTGTGTGTGTGTGTGTGTGCGTGTGTGCGTGCGGTTAGGAAGATGTTTTTCAACACAGCTCAGAACTGTCATCTACTTTCAGCCCACCACCAAACACGCTTCATTGTGAATCACTCATGAGCACGACAAGGCTTCTAAGTCCTGCTATGTACAAAATGAATTCCCTTCTTGGTTCATTGTCTTCTGAATTCAGAAGTAAACAAATTGACTGGACTTTGGAACAGCCTTCTGGTTGCTTCTTTTCCGATGGAGATGAGGGGACGCAGCATGCAGGGACGGTCGCTGTTCAGCTGAGTCATCACATTCAAAAACATTCGTATTCCGCTTCCATCAGTTTCCCTCCAGAGTAAAAATGGCAAACTGCTAAATGCCAAGCATCTCCTGACATGGCAGGGGCCGGGCCCTGCTTGCCAAGTGCTTGTTCCCAGCAATAATGCAAACACAAGCAAGGGACCCTTTCTGAAAAGTGTGCGTTCTTCCATTAATGCTCTTTCTTCCAAGACGAAATACACAAGGTCAATTTCACACGCAGAATTTCTTTACATTGAAATTTGTAAATAAAAACAAATGAAATAATAATAAATGTATTAATAATGAATTAATACTCTTTGCTCCATGTATTGTTAAGGCTATTGTGCCTTGATGTTACAGCCTATAGCCACATAACATGTTAGGATTGAGATTGCATTGTTATTGGGGTTTATATTTTTTTTTTATAGCTATTAGATAATTAGCACATAATGGTCAATGGATACGTTTTTGCACTATAAAATGTATTTTTGTTCCTTTTGGGAACGGGTTAGAAGATTTTACTACTAAATAAGCAACAACAAAAAAAAACAATCTGAGAGCAATTTTCACAGTCTATGTTTTAAAAACATAGCTTTCGTAACTGTAGTGGTATATCTTCCTCTATTTTATGAAGCACAAAATATTTTTGTACGCCATTGTCCTATAGGTCAAATGCAATTATCTCTCATAGAACCAAATAAATACAATCGATTAGATGCTACAAATGAGCCATCGGCCCTACATCGAACATCATTGGCATACTTTTTTACTTCTAGAAAGAAAGAAAAAAAGATGATCAACATTGTTTGCATAGTTTAATTACTGGCCCACAATAAACACCCCCAACCCCATTTGCACATGTACAACACATGACGTAACAAGGCTGGGTTTCTGATAGTGTGTGTGAAGAATGGTGTTTTAATGGATTCTCAAATTCTGTGCAAAATCTATTAGAATTACTTGCACCTGTCATAATTTGTAGGCCAAAAATGATGTATAAGCTTTTACTTGAGGACATGAACAACAAATAGGTGACAATGAGGAAAAATGGCTATAAAATATAGCACAGTTAAGTAGATAGATAAAAGAAGAAGCATTGTACACCTAGACTGTAAATCAATATAGTTTACACTCAGTAGAGGACTTCTAAAAGAGACCAAGAAATATAGGGTTTGCTTCTTAGCCACTAGACAGATCATAAATAACACCACGGCTTTATTGCTAGAGTTTACGAATGGTTGACAGAGCAACGTTAGGAACTTTCAATGGCCGGTAACTAGCATCCTCACCTAATGGTTAATACTCAAATTGTTAATAATAGTTATATATAATATATGCAATTATTTATGTTTTATCCCAGGCACTGTACAAAGAAACAGTGCCGTTTAAAAAAAAGGATAACAATGTAAACCAGCACTTAAGACATTCAGATAAAGTCCAAAGACCTGGCGGAAAGTAGAGTCTTCATCCTCCCAAGCTGTTCCTGTTGCTCTGAGAATCCATGTCTAATTATTCTTATCAAACCCCCAGTAATTACTACATCCCACCTTAGAGTGTCACTGTGCCTGCAGCATTACACCATGTAATGGCCTTTGTCCTGTGTGCAAAGGTTCAATAATTAATTCCAGTGAGAAATCCAAATATGTATTTTCTTATGTGTGTTATATATGAAGTAAATTGTATTATTGTATTATTCTGCCATGGATTGGCGTCCTATGCAGGATTTCTCCTGGCAACACACGGCCATAGCTGGGATGGGCTCCAGCGCACCATGGGCCTGGCCAGGATTTCCAGGCAAAGACAATTCGTGGATGGTTGGATGAATAGAGGGGGAGATGGACAGATGGATGGACGGGTGAATCTGTGTGACCCTGTGATGGATGTGAATAAGTATTATCACATTATAAGTATGACTATAATTACGCTTAGAATGGAATAGAACCTAAATATAATAATTGTATTGAGGGTGTGTCCCTGCCATGTACACTTGGTGAAACTAGCCCTCCATCATCATGTGTATGTCATAGATATATTTTTCCAATTTCAAAAAGAAAACAAAGTGTTGATTTCCTCGTTATAGTTCGAAGGTAAATTGTCTGACTGTTAGACTGTTAATGCTAACCCATTTCAGAAGTAGGGAGGATAATTGAGTTTAGTGAAGCATACGATGCATCCTCCTGTAGCCATGGTGGAACCAAATGAATTATGAATATAACCTAACTAGCACAGTACTGTACTGTGTGTTTTCACACTGGCGTGATTCATAATTTAAACACTAATAGATGCCCCCATTCCCGTATGTGCCCGGCCTGCATGTTGGCTCTTCAGCGGCTGCGTTCTAAGACAACAAAAGCTAACATGCTAAACCCATGAGTTTCATTTTTGTTTGCATTAAACTTCACAGAAGAATCTGCACATTTGCATCACTCTCTGAACCCTCCCCTATCTCTCTCTCTCTCTCTCTCTCTCTCACACACACACACACACACATGCACACACACATGCGTGCACACCATGCCATTCTCTCTAGTAGTGTGTCCTTGCTCTTGCATTTAGCGATGAACGCTTTGTGGATGGCCTTGTCACACCGCGAGGGCCGTGCTGCTTGTTCCCTGCTCTCTGTTCTTCAGTCTTCAGACTGTCACTATGTAGTAGCATAGTGTTACGTTTTCACGCCACCACAGGATCTATCATCAGAGGTAACAATGAGGCCAGAGGAGGCATGGGGGAGGAATCAGCAGGAGGACCGAGGAAAGGATAGAAGAGGAGGGAGGGAGGGAGGGAGAATGGAAGGGAGTAGGTATACAGAAGTAGTTGATGATGTAAATACGTTGATGAATGAATACAAAGGGATTAGTCATGCAGAAGCATGGGCCCGCTAGCCCGGCTGGCGAACTACGACCTCTGGTGTCATTGTGTGTGGTCCACTGCAGAACAGACATAAACCTGTCGTTGATGGATACCTCGGGTAGGCCTCAGAGTCCGTGATTACACGCTCGTGCTTGTCTTTCTTTGGCCTGTTTCTGGAGAAAGAGGAGATCAATAATTAACAACATGTTTCTCCTTTTGCCTCGGCAGTCCGTCTATTTATATAGATTTGGGCCATGGACCTCTCTTGGGCCATACACAAAATGGTACATAATAATCACTGGAGAACAACAGAAAAGGTCACCGCTTTGAGCATCTTGTAAACATGCAACACACACTATTTATATATATATGTTATTTATATGCAAAAGTATATCAGTGGTAGCTGATATATTAGCGCAAAAACAGACGAACCACAGTGGGTCATAGGGCCGTTTGATCATCGCTAATGAGCTATCTCTTAAAGTACGCCTGCCTTAGGAAGACCCTCAGACGGCATACGCTAGCAAGTCCAAACTGCCCTCGGAAAACACTTATGTACGTTGAAGCCTCATTCATGTTGAATGAGAAGATGGATTTCCTCTTTCGGGTCAACAGCGGAGACAACGAGAAGCTGTCTGGGTGTGGAGGGTGGGGTGTAAAGCTAAGCTTTGATCAATAATATTGTAATCTCAGTCAAGGACATTACTGCACGGCTGTAGTACGAGGAGGAGGTCACATATTCATGCTCGTCACACTGTCCAAAAAAATGTATGAAGAACGAGGACTTTTATGATTATTATGATTATTATCATGGTTTTTATTCTTTTCATAATTGAGATCACCCAGACAAACAGTGATGACATCAATCTCTTCATCACCTCGGGATCATCTCTTCACGTGTGGCTCTAGAATTGCTTCCTATACGCTCCCCAGATCCTCATTACTCCATGACACTCCATAATCACTCCTGGCTTAGGCTGGGGAAATATCCAGGCACCCCATCTCTCTCTCTCTCTCTCTATCTCTCACTCTCCCCCATCTCTCTCTCTCTCTCTCTCTCTCACTCTCCCCCATCTCTCTCTCTCCCATCTCTCTCTCTCTCTCTCTCCCCATCTCTCTCTCTCCCATCTTTCTCTCTCTCTCTCTCTCTCTCTCTCTCTCCTATATCTCTCTCTCCTTCTCGCACTCTCCTCTCTCTCTCTTCTCTCTCTCTCTCTACAGTTGGCTGGTGGAGGAGGAGAGGGGGTGTTGCAGAGGGAGGGAGGGGGGATTCAATGCAACAAAAAGGAGAGGACGGGGGATGGGAGGGGGGGTGCAGGGTCATAAATCACCGTTTGCGATCCCCCCCCCCCCCCCCCCCCCCCCCCCCCCCCCACACCCCCCCCCCACCCCCCCCCCACACCAAAACCCCACCCCCCCCCCCCCCCCCCCCCCCCCCCCCCCCCCCCCCCCCTCCCCCCCTCCCCCCCCCC
>OOFB01016326.1:10149-20175 GCA_900323305.1 Trachyrincus murrayi | reverse complement strand
TATTATATAAATTACTTTATACAAGCATCATAAAAACGTAAACATTTCATTTGGCAGATGGACTCGTGTGACCACGTTATTAACAAAAGGAGTGTGATGTGTGTGTGTGTGTGTGTGTGTGTGTGTGTGTGTGTGTGTGTGTGTGTGTGTAGGACGTAGCGCGGCTCATCGTGGAGCGCTCCACCATCATGAACAGCCTGTTTTCCAAGCACTCCTGTAGGCCCGAGTCGGACGCCGTGCTGTCGGCCTTCCTCATGATATTCTCTGCCTACATCCGCCGCATGCGCAAGACCAAGGAAGGGGAGGACCTGTACAGCTGGGTAGGCCTCCGCCGTGCCCGCTTCGAGTCCGGCGTTTTAGCAGCTTCGACTCTCCTCACCTGGTTCCTTCACATGGTTTTTATGTGACTTTTTGGTGATATTCGTTTGTTTCTTCGTTTGTTTTCTTCGTTTACTCGTGCTTTGTATTGCCCTTTTGTTAAATATCTTCGAGTGTCTAGAAAAGCGCTATATAAATTACATTTACAAATTCTGAAAGATTTTATGGTTTTAACGTTTACGTTTTTTTGTATTTTTTTCAGAAATGTTGGAAACTAATGTTAGTTTTTTTGTTGTTGTTGTTGTTGTTGTTGTTGTTTTTCAGTCCGAGTCCCAGGACCAGGTGTTCCTGCGCTGGACTACAGGGGAGACCGCCACCATGCACATCCTGGTGGTCCATGCCATGGTGATCCTGCTGACACTGGGACCACCTAAAGGTACAGCTTTATTGTATTATTTGTATTACTTGTCTTACGAATCATTACTGCATTGTGACTTTGTTAGTAAGAAAGAATTATCACTCTCATTATAAATTAACTATCTTCCCTACAACAATGTTTCTTCCTCTTCCTCCTCCTGCTCCTGCTCCTCCACCTCCTCCTGCTCCTCCTCCTCTTCCTCCTCCTCCTCCTCCTCCTCTTCCTCCTCCTCCTCCCAAGGCGAGAGCGACTTCCACGCCCTGCTGGACATCTGGTTCCCCGACAAGAAGCCCCTCCCCACCGCCTTCCTGGTGGACACGTCCGAGGAGGCGCTTCTGCTGCCCGATTGGCTGAAGCTGCGGATGATCCGGTCGGAGGTGTCGCGGCTGGTGGACGCCGCCCTGCAGGACCTGGAGCCCCAGCAGCTGCTGCTGTTCGTGCAGTCGTTCGGCATCCCCGTGTCCAGCATGAGCAAGCTGCTGCAGTACCTGGACCAGGCCGTGTCTCATGACCCGCAGACGCTGGAGCAGAACATCATGGACAAGCGTGAGCACTTCCACGTCACCTGTTTGGTTAGGGTTAGAGTTAGGGTTAGTCCGGCTTTTCACAGGGTTATTGTCCGGCTTTCACTAAGCATTGAAGGTTCTGTTGATTCGTCAATCTATTCTAATTTAGATTAGATTAGATTCTGATTTATTAATCTATCTATTGATTCTTTTTCGGATTCATCGATTAGTAATTTAGTCTAGATAAGATGTCATGAATACCGGCAATTGCCCATCACAACTTATGGAAGCACAACAAGGGTTAAAAATTTTTTATAAAAGATATTCTAATGATTAGAAATGGAAAAAAGCAACTCAATCGATCGACTTCATCGATTTAATCGACTAAATAATTTCATTACGCTTCTATTTGTATGCATTCATGTATATACAGTACATACATACAGATGTATGTAAACATGTTTGTATCCATGGCGACAGACTACATGGCCCACCTGGTGGAGGTGCAGCATGAGCGAGGGGCCACCGGGGGGCACACTTTCCACAGCCTGCTCAGCGCCTCCCTCCCTGCACACAGAGGTCAGTGCTCACGTCGCTCCTTCGTTAACACAGTATATTAAATCACAGATTAACGGGTAGTCTGGCGGTCAGGGTGTTTCACTCTGCAGCCGAAAGGTTCTGGGTTCGAAACCCCCAATGTCCGAAGTCTACCTGTAGGCAATCCCTGAGCAAGATGCCTCAAAAATTGCATCTCAACTTACCTGTGAATGTGAATGTACTGTAAGGATTGGATACATTCTAAATGACTGTGCATGTTGTTCTGTACATTGTTGCTCTGTGCATATAAACCAGTGGTTCTCAACTGGTGGGTCGCAGAGCATACACCAAACCTTCATCTTTGGGAAGAAGCCCATGAATTAACTAATGTTTCAATGTTAATTCATGTTTCAACGGCTTACTGTTTCATTGAGTTTAGCCCCAATTGTTGCAGCTTTTTGTTCGCTCCATGTTTTAACAGTACACGAAGGCATCGTTGATTACTGCAATATTGATCAATAATGTTTTTATTTTTGGGTCGTGACTTAATGACTAAATGACACATATGGGTCCTGAGGCTGGACCAGTTGAGAACCACTGGTCTAATGACACATGTGGGTCCTGAGGCTGGACCAGTTGAGAACCACTGGTCTAATGACACAAGTGGGTCCTGAGGCTGGACCAGTTGAGAACCACTGTTATGAACTATACTATGTCCCTCCACAGATTCTACTGACGGGGGGAAGGCCAAGGTGACTGTGGAAACTCCCCAAAGTTCAGTGAAGATACGAACAGCCAATCAGATGCCCGTCATCGAACCAACGGATGACCTCACCAGCATACTTCTGCAGGTAGGACCGTGTGCATTATGTTGTGCTTCAATGAGATGGCGTCCTTGACGATTGTTGATCAGTAAACAGAAATCCGTGAAGCGTCCTCTATGTTGATCCTATTATTAACCATACATTGTATCTTTTCCTAATACACTACCTTTTAAATCCTTACAGATTTTCTCTTTTCTTTTTATAATTAATTTTAGGACTTAATCATCACTACTTCATTACTACTATCGTTAAAAGTGCAGGCCATTAAAATAATACCCAGGGCTTTTAAAGTGGTAATTTAAAAGATCAATAATCCAAATTTGTCCGTTTTAGATGAAGCTCAAGGGTAAGTACAAATCAAAGGGAACGTTAAAATGTATGATGTTTAGGATCAACGTGAATTTCCTTTGGTCTGTTCAGAAGGAAATTAAAAACAAAAAAACGTTGATAGTCTAATTCCACCCCCCTCCTCCCCTCTGTGTTCCGTTTGTAGTTTTTCATCATTTATTTTCCTCCCCCTCCCCAGATCTTTCCCCTTAAGGCGGACCCACGCTGGCCGGGCCCCCCTCCCAGCCAGCTGTCGCTGGCCCTGCAGCACGCCCTGGCCAAGGAGCTAATGAGCGCCAAGCAAGGTCACGTGCGGCAGGCCGGCTTCATCTCCCGCCTCCTGCAGGCCATCGCCACCCTGCTCGGCTCCGCCCACGCCGGCCCCGTCGTCGTGGCGATGCACCGCAGCCACGCCCTCTCCTGCCCTCTGATGCGCCAGCTGCACCTCTACCAGGTACGGAAAGTTAATAAGTAGATAGACAGGTGTGGCGATAACTTTATTGATCCCTGGGGAAAGTGTTTCCGTCAGAATTGCTCTGCTCAAGATAATAGAACGTAGAATAAGTAAGTAATAAGTAGAATAAGTTAAGAAATATAAAACGCCATGGCAATACAAATATAGGAAAAATGTATTGTGCATGTACCAAAAAATATATATCCAACGCATTCAATGTGCATATAAAAATACACATAGATGAGAATACATAAAGTATGCCATATGTGGCTCATGAAAGTATTATTAAGTAATATTACGGTCTATTGAACGACTAGGTAAGGGGCAATAATGTAAGTATAACAAAAACAATCCTAATCTCGCTCCCCTTTCTCCATGTTCAGCGCCTGGTGTCCCAGGATGTGGCGTTCTCCTCTCTGTTCCTCAAGGTGGTGGTGGAGATGGTCACCTGGCTGGAGAACCCTGCGGTGGAGGCGGGGCCCCTGAAGACCCTCCTCAGGTCCTTCGCCGGGCAGTACTCGCACCAACACAGACTCAGCGATGGTGAGTACCAACTCTCACTTGTCTTTATCAGTTAGTTAGTCGTTTAGTTAGCTAGCTGGGTAGTCCGTTAGTGAGTTAGTTAGCTAGTTCAGGTAGCTTGTTGTTTAGTTAGCTAGGTAGTTAGCCAGCTAGGTGGCCATTTTGTTTTATAGTTAGCTAGGTAGTTAGCCAGCTAGCTGGCCATTTTGTTTTATAGTTAGCTAGTTATTTTGTAAGTTAGCTAGCTAGATAGTCAGCTAGCTAGTTGGCTAGTTAGTTACATAGTTAGCTAGGCATTTGGTTAATTAGTTCTGCCCAGGAACTGCTGGGCAGAACTAATTGTATATATATATGTGTGTGTGTGTGTGTGTGTGTATGTCTGTCTGTGTCTGTGTGTGTGTGTCTGTATCTCTGTGTCTGTCTGTCTGCCTGTCTGTCTGTGTGTGTGTGTCCGTGTGTCTGTGTCTACAACAGTCCGTGCAGGTTTCCTCCACCTCGCGGAGGCCCTGGCATATCGCCGTGACAGCGAGGTTCCGGTGAGAGCCGTCATCGACATGCTGAAGGCCGGGGAGAGATGCAACGCAGAGGCTGAGCTCATAGGCAAAGGTACGCTTTATCACCGCTGTGTAGCCAGCTGGCCACGCCGACCCTTTTAAAAGGTGCCGTAGATAAGATTTAAGAGCTGTGATTTAAGTGTCATTTCTAAGAAACGACGCAGCCATCCGTCAGCTATCAGTGAGTGAAGCTGGTAACTTTGCGTGACAGTGACTGCGGTCGGTCCGGCTTTACTGCCACCGTCAACTCCATGTGTCGTCTCCGTACATTTATATGCAAGTACAGTTAATTCAATTAAGTTACCCATTTAAAAACAATTTTGGTGGCTAATTAATTAGTTTATTAGGGATTCTCAGAGTATCCGTAGGATACTTAAGCTGACTTATTGATGCTGTTTTTTGACTTGATTAATGTCAAACAAAATAGCATTTTATCTGCTAACTGTTCTAATTTAAATAAGTGACTGCCCACGGTGATGTAATGTTCTGGCACTAGGCAGAGGCGAGGATGACTCAATAACGGCAGTCTGAAGAATGATTAATGAGTAATGAATTGTAAGCGATTAACATAAAGCATGTCTCCCGTACGGTAGCGTTGCAGGGCCTGATGGAGACCAGGTCACCGTATTTGGAGGAGCTGTTGTCTCTGCTAATGACCGTCAGCACACAAAACGGGACAGCCGGTCCTGTTGCCTTGGTGATTTCACTGCTGCTCCAGGAGACTGAGGAGCGGGCTGTGAAGAAAGAGGCGGAGTCCAGCAAGTGAGACAAATCAAATATTAAGCTTGTTTAGTAACTAAGTAGTACCTTGTTTAGTAACTAGTACCTTGTTTAGTAACTAAGTAGTACCTTGTTTAGTAACTAGTACCTTGTTTAGTAACTAAGTAGTACCTTGTTTAGTAACTAACTAGTACCTTGTTTAGTAACAGTTTACATAATGTGATGGTATACCATCCATCACCAATCATCGATGAAGCTTGTTATTAAGAGCAGCTTCATGGTGAACTACAGTGAATTATTGGGGATGATTTAATATTGATCCACTTGATAATGGTAGTAGTGCGTTCTCAGTGGGTATCTTGAAAGCTTCATTGCTCTGAAATGCAAATCTAAAATCTGCGTATCGCAGGTTTGTTATTGTGCATGCCTTATGCAGAGCATGTTTAGCGTTTCACTAGCTAACCTTATGATTCACACTTCTTCACCAGCTCGGAGGTGAGCCGCACCGGGTTCAGCTCCGGTCTGCTGGTGGACTGGTTGGAGCATCTGGACCCTGAGGTTACATCCGTGTGCCCGGACCTCCAGCAGAAGCTGCTGTTTGCCCTCAACAAGGTAGGAACCGAGACATCCATAGAGACAGCCCTATACCGTCCTCCTGTCTCTACCCCCTTTTCACTCACGAATACAAATGAAATGTTTGTGGACCACGCGTTGACGTCCCATCCACCTCCAGGGACACGGAGCCCCTTCGTACAGACCCTACCTGCTGGCCCTGCTCACGCACCAGTCCAACTGGTCCACTCTGCTGCAGTGCATCAGCGCCCTGATGAGCAAGCGCAGGGACCAGAGGTAAGGGAAGTTTAAAGTAAAAGAAATTCAAGTGTGGATTTTATTTGAGGAGGATTATTCTTACTGTGTGAGTGTGTGTGTGATGTTTACCAGACTGGACCCGTCGTCTGTCCTGGACTTCCTGTGGGCCTGTAGCCACATCCCACGCATCTGGCAAGGGCGCGACCAGAAGATCCCTCAGGTAGGATTAAAGCTAAAAGTAACGGGTCGATTCCTTGGCCTCCGGGTGTTGCTGCTTGCAGCTTTCTGGAGAACCGCTCACCCACTCAACTTCACACTCAAAGACCCTGCACT
Organism: Trachyrincus murrayi; assembly: GCA_900323305.1. NCBI lineage: Eukaryota > Metazoa > Chordata > Actinopteri > Gadiformes > Macrouridae > Trachyrincus > Trachyrincus murrayi. The sequence goes on along the minus strand of OOFB01016326.1, from coordinate 13,852 downwards.
TCCTTGGGTCCTCAGCAACACACCTGTGTGTGAAGTCGGACGGTTGTCGAGACATACAGAGACTCTTTCCGTTGTAGTCCTGTGATGTATGTATCACATCAAACTTAAGTTAGCAGTGGGAAGTAGTGCCCAATGAATTTGAAATCCTGTTAAAGACTCAGATGTGAATTATAGTTCTAGTATATTTCTGATCCTATATTGTGCTTCACGTTTCCTCATCTTGTCATGAATTCATAGTACCGTCATAGACCAGCTGACCTCATGCCCTCTCCATCCTTCTCTCTCTCTCTCTCTCTCTCTCTCTCTCTCTGCAGGAGAAGGCGGAGGAGTTTGTCCTGCGGCTGAGCTCGGAGGAGCTGGTCAGCCTAGTGGATCTGATCCTGCTGGAGTCTGAGCTCGCCACCACCCACGACACCGACACCACCACCACCACCACCAGCACCACCACCACCAGCAGCAGCAGCAGCAGCAGCAGCGGCTCCTCGGACCAGACGGCCTGCTCCCTGATCCGGTCCCGGCTGCCCCTCCTCCTGTCCTGCTGCTGTGCCGACCCAGAGAACATCCGGATGGTGTGCGAGTACCTCATGAGCTGCACCAAGAAGTGGGCCCACAGGTATTGTAGTGTTAGCGGCTTTTCTCTACTTTCCCCGTCTTTTGATGCTTTTCCCGCAACTTTTCACCACTTTCCACGGGTTTTCGGTCTTTGCCGACTTATGGCTGGAAAATACAACGAGAGGACGTGGCGTCGGAAACAGTCAGCCACCACGCTACACGCCGGACATGCCTGATGATGGATTGAGTCAGATTGTTTTCGTAGTAGTGGCTTGAAGACATTGTTGCTACTTGCTTCCTAGTTAGCCAATGCACAGATACTAAACATTGCATTATACGAAACTAAAAGCACTTTCCATGTAAAACATTTAGTAAATTGTGGTTAATGGTCACATGATTGATTTATGTTTCAGCCATAATTGCAGTTGTGATTTAAAACAAGAGCAGGTAGAGCATTGTCGGATAGTGCTGGGCATTGTGTTCCAAAAGCAAAGACGTCGTAAGGCATTTAAACACGTGAGAAAGCAGTCATGTGACACACCCCTAGAACTATTAATAATCCAATGTCTGGGCACCATTTTGAAACCTCACAGGGTGTTTACAATCAATGCCGCTAAGAGAGGGTTTCACGGGAAATAGGCCAATTGCCTTCAATCAGAACACACAGTCTTTATCTCCATCTGGTGGCCGTATGGTGCAATTGCGATGGTTTGGCTTGGATCAACTCCACCTGTTTGTGTCTCGTCAAGCGTGTATTGTCATTTTTGCATTGGTTTGCATTGGATTGATCGAGACTCCGCCTAAACCTACCCCTACTAAAACATCTCTATCTTTGCTCTACTTCACTTTATTGCCATCAAGTCTTGACCCAGGTACTCAGTATCAGATGGTGTGCTATGATGTAGTACTATAGGGCTACCAACTGCACTAGGTGGTATTCACTCTGAAACGTGACATTTATTTCAGGCGGAAATTAAATCTTCCATTCATGCCGTGTTCTAGCTTTGAACCAGTAGCGTCCACGTTGACTATTTCACTTGCACGACAATCTCACGGGTGTTATCTTATATTATATATATTATCGCCCTTGTAGTTGTGGAGATATACTCTATTCACTTTGGGTTTGATATTTTCGTCCAAAACCTGAGAAAGTGGCCTATTGACGAAGAGGTTAATGAGCAGGTAGGGCGTTAAATCTCATGTCTCGCTCAGGGAATGCCTACAGGTAATGGCTTTGGGATGGAACCCTGGCCCCTTCCTGTCTGGGAGTCAAACCCCCCCAGCGTGTCTGCCAATAGGATGATAATCTGTAATCATTTGCAGATACACACGCTTAGCATATTTCCTCGTCCTGTGTCGCTTGCCAACGTGCTAACAAGCCATACGGTTTGACACATGATTTATTTTGTGTTGTGTCTAATGAGCCATACGTTACACCAGACTGGCCTCCCTGCCTCCCCTCCTAGTTATATATCTGTTCCTTCTCCTCGGCACCCGTGAACTTTTCAGACTGCCCCTTCCGTCGGGCGCACGGCTCCGTGGAGCCGGCAGAACAACTCCATAATTAGCTCTATTGGTGTGAAATTAGGGAGCCGCCCAAGTCGCCTGAGAAACCGTGATCTCTTTTAAAACAGCTCTGTGTGTGTGTGCGCGTGTGCTCGTGTGCGCGTGTGTGTGCGCGTGTGTGTGGTAGTAATAATACTGACGATGAAGCCAAGAGGATTATAAAAGCCACGAGGGCTCGCCAGCACACGCGTGGCGTTGTGTTTGCGCGCTCCTGTAACCAGACCACGGCCGGCGGGGAAGATCAGCGAGTGACCTTTCTTCTTCTTCGTCGTCGTCGTCGTCGTCGTCTTTGGGAAGCACGCCTTTGGTGCGCGCTAAACCACTTTAATGAGGAAACTTTTGGCCAAGGTCAAGCAAAATTAGCTTTGGAATTACAATATTTTAAATACAGCTAAGCTGACTTGGAAGAGGCGAGTGTGTGTGTAAATCCATCTTGTAACGGGGGGGGGGGCGTCGGGCGGGCTGAACAGTTGTTTGCGCAGGAAACATTCTGCTTGCTGAGGCTTAACGGCCGGATAAGATGGTGTGTTTTGTGTTTATTCCAGTGACATGATCAACCGCTTAAGACTAGAAGCGGCCTCTTCTTTGTCGAGGTCACGTATGTTTTTTGCCGGAATGTGAAGCTGGTGGTAATTGGGTCTGTTGGTTCTGTCACGTGACGCAATCAAGGGCTTAAGGCCCGCAAGATGATTGGATGAATGAAAACTACGCCGTTTTGAATTTAATTTGTCTGTACAAGGCGATCATTTTGCGTAAACGATCGTCCTGTATTCATCACCATTTCCCCAACTGAAGCCGAAGAGAAAGGAACTGTCATGCTTTGTAATCGTGTGGTTTGTTAGTGTGTGTGTGTGTGTGTGTGTGTGGGGGGGGGCGGGGGGTATCGATTTTCCATTGCAGAGACTGGATAAAGGGGAAATTACCGTACCGAGCGGTAATTTCTCAGAAATAGCCACATCATTCCGCTTTAGGACAATTAGACCAATAAAGCTTACTTGGGTGAAATAAAGAGACACTCTACTGGGCCACAAAATCAGGCTGTTTAGTTCTGGCCAGACGAGACTAGCTGCACACTATTGATGGAACAATTGGCGTTGAATCTCCATAATAGCAAATAACACACTAATAGTAAATAATGCACTGGGTACTTACTCTGGGGGTAATAAGGTTTCTGAATGCGCTATCGATCAGAAGACAAGTACCGTTTTGGAAAAGTGCAAGCATTAAATAGACTATAGCTGTTAGGGTCAATTTCTTTCATTTGCCAGCTTCATTGGTGGCCCTCCCTGCGTTGTGTCTCAGGAAACACCGATGCCCCGTTACCACCTCCATTATGGATTAAGAGTTTCACTCGCTCTGGATTGATGAGCAAATCACCCCAGCAGGCGAAACATGACGACAAGAAGTTCAATAATGATTGATAATAATGAATGGTGGAGGCCTACGTGGTCAGAATGAAACACACACACACACACACACACAATGAGGAAGTCACATTTCAGTGAGCGCAGCAGAGACATAGAGATAGTAAGTCAAATGATGGGTGGTGATGAGAGAGAGAGAGAGAGAGAGAGAGAGAGAGAGA
>OOFB01016317.1:2617-15334 GCA_900323305.1 Trachyrincus murrayi | reverse complement strand
TTATGAGCGCCAACAAGCTTCAGCATGTCAGCTGTATGGAAGTATTTTGAAGTATCTGAAACCAACAACAAAATTTCTGTTTGCTATGCTTGCAAAGCACCAGTGATGCGAGGAGGGGCAAAAGGCAGCACGCAAATACCTGTGTGCGCCCAGCACCAGTGTTGACAGCGAACGGTTGTTTAGCCTTGCCTCTCACGTGATAGACGAAAAGAGAAATCGAATAGATTGTGGAAAAGCAGAGATGCTCATTTTTGTGCAAAAAAACCTACCTCTGGTATTTAAGAAATAGATACTGACCAGCCTACTAGTCCGCTGAAGTTTTTAGTCAGCCTCTTAATTGGACTCAAAAGGGTGTCAGGGTCTACATTTCAAGTTAAGGATTGAATATTTTATGTTATGCACTAGAAAGCTCACCGTTTGTCACAGGGTTGTTACAGTGTTGTTTGTGGCTCACAGAAAAAAGCAATATGGAGCTTGGTTTTAAGTTTTTACTGTTTTAAGTAGAACCAATAAGCCTACTTGTCAGCTGAAGTTTTTTTTCAGCCTCGTTCATTATACTCTAAAGTAGGTCCTAAGGACTGAAGTTTACGTCTACAGGACTACAGCTGCACTTTATTTTGAGAACAATGTGTTTTTCTGTATGCCAAGAATATTGTCAGGATTGTCTCAGGGAAGCATCATACTTGTGTTCAAGTAGCCCATCACAATAAGAGTAGTTCTATTCAATAATAATAATAAAAAAAGTGTATATATCGGTATCGGCATCGGCAATCGGCCAAAATGAGTTTGAAAATATCGGATATCGGCCAAAATCCAATATCGTGCATCCCTAATATATATATATATATATATACATGCCTGCACTGGCATTAAACTAAATGTAATTGAACGAAAAGTATTTCGTCCAATTACATTGCTCTATTGTAACTTATAGCACGGTGATTGACAGCTAGCTTGCTCAAATATCAGGGCGAAGCTCTAGCCTAGCCACCGCAACAAACCCTCACACCTTTTGAAAAGCTATGTCCTCCCCCAACCTCCGGTTTTATGCAGACGCCTCACGAAAGACGTTCGAAAAATGCCATCGGACTTCTGTTGGCTAGGGCCTTTAATCGTATATGACAGTAGAGGCTCTACACGGTGGGTTTGGTGGCCCATGGAAGGGCCCCATCCCTGGGGTAGGAGGAGCTGGTTGTGGGGGTCTTGGGGGTCAGCCACGGTAAAGCGGCCTTATGCCATGACTTCCATATGGTGGCCCTAGCAGCCGTGTGCCCCAGCACCGCCATATGGTCACTGTGAGCTAGTCCAGGAACACTCAGACCTGAGGTCTTCACTGAATAGGTCTGTATAGAAATATTATTATTCAAAGCTTTGTGGTCGATACTGGTGTCCGTATTTGATTCTACCTGTATGTTGCTTGGTAGGTGGGGTGGATCAACAAAGCATTTGTTGACAAGAGGGACAGGAAGGGATTCTCATTTCAGATTGGTGATAATCGTACTATCGCTATAAACCAAATGAACACACACACACACACACACACACACACACACACACACACAGATGATGATCTCACTGCACCTCTCCTCCCGTGTGATTCGCTGGTCTTCTCTGCTCGTCAACACAACGAGATGTGACATCACAGGGAATACCTTATGATGCATGAACACGCCACTCAATGCACCCCACGCAGCTTTCTGCATAAATTAGTGGGCGAGAGGGAGAACAAAGCACTGTGGGTAATTGGAGGAGGTATCAGATGGCGGCGTCGGTGGTGTAACGTGTGCGGCCGTGTTGCGTGGAGACAGATCTTGAGGTGGCGGTGCTTTTTACATCCTGGACTGTGTTAGGATGGGCGGGGCTAAGTAACACATCATGCACTACAAGTGAACATGTACTGAATGTACACGGTGCCATTTACATACACATGCACACACACACACACACACACACACAGGCTACATATATTTCAAGTTCACACACACACACATGCACACACACACACACACAGACAGACACACACACACACACAAAATAACATAAAACACAATGACTCACATAATTGCTGCTCTCTTGTCTCATTTCTTTCTTTCTTTCTGACTATCTTTTTACACACACACACACACACACATCCAGCTGACTCCACACTGCATGGAGGACACACGGCCTCACTGAACCAAACATCACCGAGGTAATAGCTTTCCTGTCGCTGTGCTCATACCAGCAGGTGGGGAGGGGTGTGTGTGTGTGTGTGTGTGTGTGTGTGTGTGCGTACAAGTCCAGGGCGATTAAAGCAATTGATTCTCTCATACCAAACGATTACAAATACAAGCCTGACACACACACACACACACACGTCAGCATCTGAGGAGGGGGTGGCAAGGGGGGGGTGGGGTGAGGGGGGGGTGTAGGTGGAGAGGAGAGGGAGTCTTAATCAGGCACAACACAGAGAGCAGCATCCATTAAATATGGATTACAGGAGGACCACAAGCCACAGGGTGGGCTATAGGTGACCACCAGGCGAGGCTGGACACAAGAGATTTAATTATATAGATGGATGGATGGATGGATAAACGGACAGACAGACAGACAGACAGACAGACAGATAGACAGATAGATAGATAGATAGATAGATAGATAAATAGATAGATAGATGGATAATCTAATAAGATTCTTTCGAGTATGAAGGTTATATCAGGTGTTATCTTCTAGGGCACTTCGATCAAGAATGTAATTATTGTTCTATGAGTTGAAATGAAGTAATTGGCCACTATTACTGCATAATGATTGGTATGTCAATCATAGTTAGATGTGGTGAGGCGCAAAAAAGACAACGGCAGTGTGAGAAGCATAGGGAAGGAAAAACACATGGTCGCCAAGGGACTTGTTTCAATGCTTCAGTCCCATAGCCGAGGGCCCGCGGCAGGACTGACCTCCGCAGGTCAAAAGTTTAATTCATGTTATTCTGTGCTCCCAACAGCCCTCGCTCCAAGGCACCGCAGTCGCCCGAGATCAAAGCCACTCAGTATAGGACCGCCGTCGTCGCTTTCTAAAGCACTTCTTCTAGAAAAATCGAATGCCGAGCCATACCTGCCCTCCATTATCTCAGCCAAACCAGGACGGAATTCAAAAAATGGATGGGAACCCCCGTCTAGCTTTGATAGGATTTAGAGAGAAACATCAAGGAAAGCTATTTTCTTGGACAGATAAGATGAAAAACGATGGCGGTTAGCGTGCTAGCAAGCACGCATTTCCCCCTGTAGTCCTCCGCTAGCTGCACTCATCTGGACACTAAGCGGGGAAAACGAAAACATATCTCAACTTCAATCCCCGGGCGCCGTATTCGCAGAAAAGCCATTCAACTTGACGGATACGTGCCACCGCTAACCGCTATAGGCCCGGTGCGGGGACACTTATGGACAAAGCGGCTAGGGCGGAAGCCGCAAAGTCAACGGCGTCTTCGACAAGCAGACTTTGACGGATGTATCAGGATTCTATGGGCAACGCCCGTAGAATCCATCCCTCGGGTTCAACGAGGTTGAACCCGAGGGATGGAGGTAACCCTTGGCGGATGTAATTGAAGGCCGTTCTTGGTTCCCGACCCTAAAGAACGTGCTTCATCCTCTGGCGGAGGCTCTGACGTGCCAATAAAGGATCCTCCTCTTGATGAGGTCTCGGAGAGGAGGAACGTGGAGAGGAGGAACGTGGAGCAGGGCTTATTATTTCAGCTCCCCTCTGTAGACCCAAACGCTGCCGCCCCCCCTGGAGGAACACAAGGAACAGATTTTAATCACAGAGCTTTCTCTGACGTTGTTCTCCCCTCTCTCTCGCTCTCTCTCGCTCTCTCTCTCTCTCTCTCTCTCTCTCGTACACACCTCTTCCCATCTCCCCCGACTCTCTCCTCGCTCCTTACATTCTCTTGTTCCTTATTCCCTCTCTTTCTGTGTTAAATATACTCCCTTGTTTTCCCTGCTGTCTCCTTCTCTTTGACTCTCACCCACACACACACACTGGTTAGCTAGATAGATAGATGATAGATAGATGTTTCTCACATTCTTACCTATATAAAGCAAGTATACGAGTAGGAGGAAGGGAGGAAGGGAGGAAGGTAGAGAGAAAGGAAGGAACGGCACCAACTTGTCAGATACATACGGTACGACAACACTGTGTACATTGCTCTTCCGCTCATTTCTATTCAGATATTCACTTTAAACAGACGCCAGCAGTGAGATTCTGGCTGTAACCAATGGCATACCAGCATGTTCAAATGTTCCGGAAAGATTCTGTTCAGTTTTCTCATGGCGTTGGAAATATACATACATTTCTTTTGACTTTTTTGGGGGGGATTATTCTCATGCTGTGTTAGAAACGACGGCATGTAGGTATGATGTGTATGTTACGGGTTAGATGTATGGTTAGTGTTCACCAGGTTAGATGGCTAAGTGTTGGCAGTAAGGGTAAGATTGAGGTTGGTTAACTGTGCAGCCAGGATATTCCAAATTGATTTTGTTTCGTGACAAATGCTTGTTGTTTTGCCGTTGTGGATTAAATACCATCCAACAGAACAGGTGATGAAACACATTACAGAGTTTTTACTAAGCACTCCCTCGCCAAGGTGTAATAACTTGCTGTTAAAATGCTGTCCTTTCTATTTTGTCATGGTGTTGCTATTAAATGTCTGGTTTTTATTCAATATTCTGGTTCTTCTGGTGCCTTGCAGAATGACATTTGTTCAGCATTTCTGCTCAACCTCTAAGGTGTCATGTCATGAGATAACAGGCATAACACCTTGAATGCGTTGGCCTAAAGCAGAGGTTGTAACTGAGCTGTAACGTTACGTCAAGCTGAGATACTGCGGCTGGGAGTCAAACACAGAACCTTGTGGCTGGGAGTCAAACACAGAACCTTGTGGCTGGGGTTCAAACACAGAACCTTGTGGCTGGGAGTCAAACACAGAACCTTGTGGCTGGGAGTTAAACACAGAACCTTGTGGCTGGGGTTCAAACACAGAACCTTGTGGCTGGGAGTTAAACACAGAACCTTGTGGCTGGGAGTCAAACACAGAACCTTGTGGCTGGGGTTCAAACACAGAACCTTGTGGCTGGGAGTCAAACACAGAACCTTGTGGCTGGGGTTCAAACACAGAACCTTGTGGCTGGGGTTCAAACACAGAACCTTGTGGCTGGGAGTTCAAACACAGAACCTTGTGGCTGGGAGTCAAACACAGAACCTTGTGGCTGGGGTTCAAACACAGAACCTTGTGGCTGGGGTTCAAACACCCTGGCCACTACACTGTCCTTCCCCATATTTCATTATTATTAAATTTTGATTTTCACTTCCTACTTTATTTTGACCAGGTAATCTGAACAGACCAATTAGCACATGAAACACTAAGGAAGGATCATGAAATAGAAAGGAAAGTGTGAACTTGACGTTCTTCTAGGACACAGCAGAGCTCATCCTAAAGCCTGGGATCCTATTAAAGATGCTTTCCTGAGGAGAACATATGCCAATAGCGGCAGTATCCTGCACTCCTTCTGACCTCTGCGTGATTCAGGAGCACAGGAGATAAAAGAGGAGTAGGATGGACCAACAGTATGTCATGTTCCACCTGACCGTCATACCAGGCTCAAACAGAGGCACCACCACCATAGAAACACAATTGTACCTCTTAAGAACATCTTTGTATGCACTTCTGATTGGTAAAAGATAAAGATGCATGTGTAGAGGCGTGGTCACGGGGGTGCCTGGGGTGGCATCAGATTTGATTGGCCACGCCAAATGTCACCCCTACTAAATGTAACATATGATGTGACACTTGGGTCTCCTCCTATAAAAAGAACCCCATCTAAAAACATGCGAAAATCCAGTCCCCATCCGTGACGAAGATGAGGACATACATCTGGAATTGGTCCCCGGGCGCTGGTGTTGGAGGCTGCCCACTGCTCCCTGGCTGTCCCTGGAGGAGGGTCGGCGGGGATGGGAAAATGCAGAGGACTCATTCAGTTTGGACACCCTACCCTGCATGTGTGTGTGTGATGTGTTAGCAGCCACTTCCCCCCTTGCATGTGTTGTGTGTGTTGGTGCATCTGCGCATGCACCCCAATTGCGAATAAAGTATCTTCTTCTTCTTCTTCTTCATATGAATATAATAAGCTAATATTGTGAAGTAGCACTGTTCTGCAACTGGACACGCCACTGACATCTGTGCATTATGTAACATATTAATAGCACATCAAGCTTCCAACGTGTAAGCCAACAGGTTTTAGGCGAATATTTTAGTATCTGGGAAATTGGAACAAGTCACCTGAGTATCCGGGAGTCAGGAATCATCCCAGATAACAGACAGGCGTGTCTTTGATGTTTGATGAGATGAAGAGCTACAACATCTACATTTCCCTCAGTGCACATCCAGAAGGTTAAAAAATGAAATATAAATAATGTTTTGCGTCTGGGCAAGGAGGAGTTATAATTGTTATAATTAATATGTACAGGAATATATATAATATATACAGGAATAAGAAGAAGAGGAGAAACACGTTCGCTTCATGATCTTCTGAGTCTCACTCATTTATTCATCTGTGGATCAACCACCCACTCAACCTCTCTCTCTCTCTCTCTCTCTTTCTCTCTCTCTCTCTCTCTCTCTCTCTCTCTCTCTCTCTCTCTTATTTTATTCCGATGCTGTATGCATTCAATTGATATCGAATGTATTTGATATTCAATTGATATTTGATGTACGTGTACATAATGATGTGTAGATGTGTTCTAATGTCTTTGAGATCTAGGAAATGGCGCAGAAACATACGTACACGTGCACACGTACATGCCAGCTTCGATTGTCTGTAGTCTGAGCGCAGGGTTCACCGATGATGGAGCACACTCCTCTCCCGCCGCATAATTAACTGCGTGACGGCGCTGAACAGGGCGCCGTTACACGGGTGTCAGAAGGGGGTTGGACAGGTGTGCTCACAGGTAGAGGGGCGCGCACGTGTGCGACACACACACACACACACACACATCATGTGTCATCACATTATCTCCGTTGCCATGACGACAGCTGTCAGCGGCACACAGATGAGGTGGGTGGGTTTTTACGTGGTGTCTGTGTGTGTTTAGTGCGTGTGTGTGTGTGTGTGTGTGTGAGTATTATAGGGGGCGGGGTGCTGGGGTTGCTGGTGACTGACAGCTGTGACAGGTATATAATACTGTCAGTGTTGGCGTGCACGCGCATAAGCACACACACACACACACACACACACACACACACACACACACACATTCATATATAGACACACACTTACGTGTGAGAGAATCACATGAAGAATCACATGACAATCACACACACACACACACACACACACACACACACACACACACACACACACAGACACATTCACACACACACACAGACACATTCAAACACACACACATAGAGACATAGGCACAGAGCTGCATGAACACACACACACACACACACACACACACACAGACTTCATTAAAGCTACCCCCCCCACCCACCCCAGGTGCAGCCAGGAGATGTGAGACTGGTTTGTGAGGACCTGGTTTGTGCGCACAACAATGCTGACATTTCACGTGCACCTGCACGAGGCGTGTCACGTGCACCTGCACGTTCATGGGTGCTCCACGTGCACCTATATAACACCTGGAGAGGTGAGCGCCTTGTTACAGGAAACTAGGAACACTGGACGTTTTTCACTCATTTCAATCATATTCTGATGATCCAAAACTGGCTTATTTAGTACAACACTTTTATTGTATTAAATGTGTGACGTTCAGTAGGCAGCGTGTGCCCTGCTCCCGCTGTGGGAACAGACCACCCTGACCTCCAGGTCTGTCTGGAGGTAGGGACACACGCTGAGATATCCATATTAGCAATCAGTGCTGCAAGATTACTGCTGCTTGGTTTGCTTTACTATAGAAATAAGAGAGAGAGAGAGAGAGAGAGAGAGAGAGAGAGAGAGAGAGAGAGAGGAATAAAGAGAAAAGGAAAGCTTTGGTTTGGTTTTCTCTCATTTTCCATTTAGGGCCTGGCCTATATACATAGCAATGTTAATATATTATCTACATCTATAACTAACAATGTCTTTATCTATATGACTGACAATAATATCTAAATTAATATCTCTATATCTGTATCTCACGATATCTACTGTATATCTAGATATCTAGCAATAATGTCTATATATGATATGTATCCATATATATATATATAACAACAATATATCTATTTTTTTCATAGTAATAATAATGTGTTTGGGGGCTAGCTAGCGTGTGAGTCCTGTTGATGCTGCTCCTCCTTGAAGCAGAACAAGGGGTCTCAGAGCATATCTACAGCTCTGACTCCTAGCTTAGCTCCCCACAGCTCTGACTCCTGGCTTAGCTCCCCACAGCTCTGACTCCTGGCTTGGCTCCCCACAGCTCTGACTCCTGGCTTAGCTCCCCACAGCTCTGACTCCAGGCTTAGCTCCCCACAGCTCTGACTCCTGGCTTAGCAATGCTCTCTCTCTCTTTCTCTCTCTCTCTCTCTCTCTCTCTCCTCCACCGCTATGGGCTTTTCATCACCTTTGATGTCTTTTAGAAATTTCCTTTTATTGTTGTGGTGGTTTGTTTTTGTTTTATCGGATCAACTGAAGATATCTGTATTCCACTGGACGCAAGCAAACACGCTATATATCCCTATATATATGAGAGAGAGAGAGAGAGAGAGAGAGAGAGAGAGAGAGAGAGAGAGGAAGGAAATATAGGAAGAAAGGGGGTTTAGCCTATGTCCTGACCCTAGGCCTGTCTAATGTAAAGTACCTTCAGCTAAAGCAGAGATCATCAGAGGTCACCCGAGGTCACCCGAGGTCACCCGCTCTCTGCTACACTTTGTTTTACATGTATATCGGAATACCGTGACATCATCGACGTCTCGCTGCTTGCCCTGAGCACAGAGGCGTCCTTGTTGCTAGGGAGAAAAAGTGAATGATGAAAAAATGATCCCTGAAAAGGCAACATGTTTTTTTTGCGTGGATCAGAAGGGGGAATGACTCTCGCTGCTTTTGTAGAGTAAATATTTATCAGTGATGGAAGCAGACATCAGTTGGGATCCTTACAGGGAAAAAAACTGAATAAATAGGATTTGGAAAAAAATCCCCAATAGATGCAAATCATTATAAACTCAGTGTTTTGGTTTAAATTGGCAGATGTAACGCGCTGCCTTATATGTGTGTTTGTGTGTGTGTGTGTGTGTGTGTGTGTGTCTGTGTGTGGAGGCAGAGCAGTGAGAACGGTCACGCTTGCCAGGCTGGATTAATGTCGCCTTGCTTGTCAGGACCACTAAAGAGTCCTCCCAGGGGCCCCTCCCTCCCGCCTCAGGGACCACAATCTCCGCTGTTTTCTATTTGTTTTACTCCTTCTCTCTTCAAATGTGTTAATTCAAGAATTCACATTGCCGCTGAATTCGTGGCACCATCTATCGAGGTCAAGATGGTTCCAATGTAAAATGTACATTGTATACCATGTACCTCTCACAACGCTAGTCCACCAACTGAACAGTTTGTTCGGTTAAAAACCGGCCGACCCTGTCCTCCTAAACAGACCAGGGGTGGAACGGACAAAGTCCTCTGCCCTCGGCCAATCACACGGCTCGTTGGCCTATGACTAGTTGACCAGTTGAAGTGTCCACTTGACTACCATACGTCCCGCCCTCTTGTAAAATAACCCTTGAGACGAGGCATGGAAACTGTCCCTCTGACACGTGGAGAGATAACTAACTAGACAATTCGAGGGACGTGGCGGTAGAAACCGCGAGAGAGAGCTGGAGAGAGCTGCTCCCACCATCTGTCGCGTGTTGGCAAGGAACAGCTATAACTGGAGGTGAGATCTTGAGCACACTTCTCTTTCTCACTGTGTCTGCTGAAGGCTTCTCGGAGATACATGTGTGCTAAAGAGCACCTTTTCTTCACCGAGGAACCGAGGAGACAGACGGTGTGCTACTGAGGACCGTTTCAGATAAACATGCTTATGAGAACCCTGTTCATGTGGACCCCTTCATATGTGTGTAAGAGGAACCAACCTTCATGTTTCTTTGTGTGAACCTATGACTTAAGGGGACCCTTTTAGGCCAAATTGACTTCCTCTGCTTTTCCACAAGAAGATTCTCCCACTCAAGTCTTTACGTCAGATAAGCCAAGTTCAACAACACTGACTAACTAAGCCCCACTCACACACACTGTACGCACAAACACACACTCCACTTCTGAAAGCTAAAACCACATGTACACTATTTGTGTACATGTGTGCCTTTTGGCAGAGCTGAGGCCCATATGGTACACACTCAACGGAGGGCAGAAAACATGGCTGGTGAAGCAGACGGAGACAAGTAGGCAGATGAGTACAAGAGGGGATGAATGGGAAATCATGAATTGCAATGGATGGATGTATAGAGGGATGGATTAACAGAGGTCTGGATGAGGGGGATGGATGGATAGAGGGATGGATTAACAGAGGTCTGGATGAGGGGGATATATGGATAGAGCGATGAATAGAGGGATGGGTATGGAGAGGCGAGTGGGAGGATGGGGTGTGAAGGTGAATGGCTCTTTTGGCAGCTAGGTTGATGGAGCGGTATTAGCTGGACGTAGGTGACCGTACACGGGGAGCCCGCACCGGGGCGGCTGACAGGTAAGACAGCTGCACCTGTGGGCGTTGGGATGGATAGACCCACCAGCCCAGGTAGAGGAGAACAATGGAACAATGGAGAGGATGGAGGATGGAGGGAATTAGACGAGATGAGGTGATGGAAGAGGGAGAGAGCCAGGGAAAAGGGGCGGAGCAGAACATCTTCATTCATATTGAAGCGTGTTGTACTGTTTACACGCCAGGGTAAACGGTACAGCGGGAGGGTCGATGGAATGGAATCAGGAAATGTGTACGTTTACAGCTCTGCTAGGCAATGCACATGTTCACAGGTAATGAAATAGGTTTAGTCAAACCCACCGTAGCATGGGGGGGGAGAGAAAGATAGGGAGAGAGAGAGAGAGAGAGAGAGAGAGGGCTGAGTAGGGACCAGACCAGGAGGGTAGACAGAGACCATGAGGGTGGGCTGAGTAGGGACCAGACCAGGAGGGTAGACAGAGACCATGAGGGTGGGCTGAGTAGGGACCAGACCAGGAGGGTAGACAGAGACCATGAGGGTGGGCTGAGTAGGGACCAGACCAGGAGGGTAGACAGAAACCATGAGGGTGGGCTGAGTAGGGACCAGACCAGGAGGGTAGACAGAGACCATGAGGGTGGGCTGAGCAGGGACTAGGGGTGGTCAGATAAGTTGACCCAGGATGTGAGTGAGTGCGGCAGGCCTGAGGGGGGGAGGACAGATAGAGTGGAGTAGGGAGGAGGAGACCCTAGATGCCATCTGCTGTCCTGGCTCTAATCCTGGGGATTGACTAGTGATTAGCCAGCCTTTCCCTGCTCATTGTCTATCTACCTCGATCTCTCTCTCGCTCTCGCTCGCTCCCTTTTTATCTCTCTCCCCCATCATTATCTGTGCTCATTGTCTCTCAGCCTCTCTCTCCCTCTCTTTCCTTCTCTCTTCTTCTCTCTCTCAGCGTTTTGGTGTTCAAGACATTATCTGGATGGCTGTATGTAACAATGGACTCTCCATCATAGAATGTGTTTAGCTGTAGTTTAAGGGTTGTTATTTGCTTCTGTTCCTTCAGCTCCCTCAGTGTGTGTGTGTGTGTGTGTGTGTGTGAGCTGTCTCCTCAGTCTTACTGGGTTATAGATAATATAACTTAAAGGATTACTCTACAAAATGAAAACAACAGCGGTGGAACACAAAGTCATCATCATCTCTAAACGCCATATTTACCTAATTGTCCTTCATACACATACATGTCAAAATAAATGTCCCGACAAAATGGGTTGCATTATGATTTAATTTTATTACTTTATTACTTATTACTTTAACACAACACATTGAACTACAAGGGCAACCTGCCTGTGTGTATTATGTACAGTACAGTATATCTACTGTATATGACAGGTGAAAGTGAAAGACCATCCCATAACACTTCCTGTGTGGTGTGCGTTCGGCCCTACGCCACGCGTCCCCATCATATTTTACTGCGTGTTTAACAAGCTTTGGTGTATTAACGGCTGGCGGCGTGAAGCCGGCTGTATTTATGATCTGATGGAGGTATTTTACATCTGGAGAGCATCGGAGCAGCATGCACCGTACCCAATACCCTCAGTGGTGGTCAGTGTGTTATACACACACACACACACACAAACATGCGTACATGTGCTCATAAGCACGCACGCACACACACACACACACACACACACACATGCGTACATACACACATAAACACACACACACACACACACACACACACACACACACACACACACACGCACACACACACACACACACACACACACACACACACACACACACACACACACACACACACACGCTCATACAGACACACATACATTACACACACACACACACACACACGCACACACACACACACACACACACACACATACATTCATGCACACACACACACTCACACACACACACATGCGCATAAAGACACACATACGTACATACATTACACACACACACACACACACACACACACAGAAAGGCGCACAAACAGGCACACACACACATATATACCATTACCCACCAACACACACACACAC
>OOFB01016310.1:7986-20486 GCA_900323305.1 Trachyrincus murrayi | reverse complement strand
TATATATTCCTTACTCCCTGTATGTTGTTATTGTTATTGTTGCAGTGTTATTGTTGTGCTCTACAATCTCTCCTCAATGTTTTCTCTGTCGCTGGGTCCATTTAATGAGAGATTTAGCGCTGGAGTGGTGCAGCTAATGCCTGTTGAAGCAGGGCTTGCAATGTGCTCTGGCATCGCTGATGTGTGTGGTGTGTGCGTGTACATGTGGTATGGTGTGGTGTGTGTCACTGTTTTCTTCCAAGCCAATGAAGTGCATATCAGGGCACAATGTATAAATAAATAATGGATTCTGCCCACAGTGCTTTTAGGGAAGAGTTTTCTTAATTTGAGACCAAATTGCTTCTTTTCTCACTTGTGTGTCTCCAAAGAGCTCTCAGTTCCCAGGAGAGAGGAGAGGAAGAGTGAGGAGAGGAGAAAAGGAAAGGAAAGGAGAGGAGAGAAGATAGGAGGAGAGGAGAGCGAAGAGAATATAAGAGAGAGAAGGAGAAAAGGAGAAAAGAAGAAAAGAGAAGAGAAAGGATGATGAGAATGAGAGGAAAGTGCAGTTGAAAAGAAGTCTTCAAGAAGATGAGTGGTAGAAGAAGAGAACTAAAGGGATAAAAGCATATGGGAGGCCAAGGGATGCCAAGATATCAATCTAATGTTATACTCAATGCCAGCCCTTAGCATTAGCTCTGTCGCACAGACAAGCAGCAGAGATGGCAACAGCAATGATACTTCCAGCTACATCTTACCATATTACCAATGTAGCGGAAGTCTAGCAACACGGACACAATGTCAGCCTATATAGTGGACTATTACGCTAGTAGCATGGAGCGCTAGCACTTTGAGTTGGCGAGCAGCTATTAGCTGAGGGAGATAAGCTGTCTTTTCAAAAGCAGCAGGTCATGTGGTACCGTCCTGAGACACTGGTCTTAGGCAGGGCGGCCATGTTGGTTCCCCTAGAGGCCGCAGTGGTGAGTCATTTACCACAGGAGCCGTCAAAGGGTCAAAAAGGGTATAACGTGGGGAGGACTTACCTGCTCCCCATCCTTCTGGACCGGCACATCGTCTGCCGCTAGGAGACAGGGAGAGAGAGAGAGAGAGAGAGAGAGAGGTAGGGGGAGATAGAGAGAGAGGGAGGGAGGGAGGGAGAGAGGGGGGGGAGAGCAGGAGAAAGAAAGAAAACAATGCTAATTTTAATTCAGTTCCATGACATTTACACACCAAAACGTATCTTCAATCAATCTTGCCTCACTGACCACAATAGCCAAGAAGCATCTTAGAGACACACCGATGCACAGGGTGGGATGAAGGGGCCACCTGCAGGACATGCTCTTTGTAGGATTAATGAATGTTAATATCTCACCTCCCCCCCTTCCTGGCTGTCCAAATCCTAATTAAAACATTGGTTTAATTAGAGGGGGACTGGGCTGGTAATGGAGTTTAAATACAGCGGCAGTCTCCTGACGCCTCCTCTTGCTATCAGAAGGTCTATGCACCCTGCATGTACCTCTCTGGGGGGGTTCACTCCTGTGCCCTGTATCACGCACTGGGAGTGTGTGTGTGCACGCATTTGTGTGAGTGTGCCTGTCTGTGTGTGTGTGCCATCCTGTATGCCTTCCTGTGAGTGCACACTGTGTTTATTTTGGTACTGTGTATTTAACTATAATATACTTTATTCACCATAGCAGCCATATTGGTTCGTTGTGTGGGGAAACCTTCTAGAATCTCTGGAAACCATGACATTGTATTTTTTGCATTTTTAGTTTAGCTGCATTTCATTTCCACCATTCCCCCATTTCCAGAAGGTTTCTCCACCCAACTAAGCAATATGGCCGCTATAGGTGAATAAGGTCTATCCACTGCAGCCACTGTGTCACAGGGCTGCTGTGTTGCTGGATGTCCATCCCCCCCCCCATCATGTCCCTCTCTAACCCACTGACCCAGTCATTCACAGACAATCAGCTCCACGCTGTCTTCTTGGTTGGACACTCGTAACTAGACTCATATCCCTTCCCTGGGCTCTGTCCTGGGGCATCACATCAACAAGGAGGAGGGGGAGAAGACAGCAGAATGGTTCGCTCCATCAATCAACATTTCCCATAACCCATTGGATAATGGCAGTCAAAATACCATTACCACATATACCATTATTATAAAAGTGCTCATTTATTAACACTCTCAAATACATTTCAGTCGGTGCACGATTGATACCCTGCCAATGACCTGGCCCGTTTGTTTGGTTCCAATGTCGACAATGTCAGAGCACTGAATCTCTGCTCCTTTCCTTAAGTACTGTTGACACTGGGACTCTCTGCTACCTCTCCAGATATGGATGGATACACTCACAGTGCAGGTAAAGCTCTTTCACAGATTGACACGGCTATTCAATTGTCTGCAGGAACAGAAGATGCTCCCAGAGTTTGTACACACACACATCTGTATACAAAATCCACCGGGCGAACCATGAGAACACGTACACCTGAATATGTCCACAGGTGACAGCATCGCACAGACACATGGTGTTGCTGATATATGCTGTGTGTGCACTCAGAGGTAAAGTCACATACAATCATGTTCTCTCTCTCTCTCTGCTTGCATGTTCTCTCTCTCTTTCTCTCTCTCTCTCTCTCTTATTAATGCTCTCTTCGCTCCTTTGCCGTTGACTGTTTCCCTTTCCCTCTCTCTCATTATGCAACCTCATTTGGCCAATTAACATCTGAACAGTCATTCACTCTTCCTATAAGACACCGCTGCAGGATTCCCTAGATCGCAACAACACTTCAAAAGGCTCAAGAAAGCTTTTTGGACTTTAGCACAGAAATGGGTCAGATTCAAAGTCCTGTAATTTATGGAAATGTCGTCTTACAAGTTGTATTTATTTTCGCATTTCATGTCCTATTGGCTTCAAGAAACACACAGAGGCTCAAGGCGAGACATCAGAACATTCGGTGTGAAGAAGGAGGCTAGTTGAAACCGCTAGTTGTTACCAAATCTATTGCAGTGCTTCTTGGCCGTCCACACCCTGTATTTCTGCACTTACGATGTAGGTGATGCTCTCGGATGCCCCATAAATGAACGCGTAAATCTGCTCCTGAGGAGGCTGGATCCCTTGGTGGAGATACAGCAACAACAACAGAGCACATGACCACCGCTCTGAGCCAGCTTTCTCTCCCCTGGCACTCACCCTCCTCCTCCGCAAAAACACACAATACACACAGCCAGGCACACACACACACACACACACACACAGCGGTACGGCACTGGATACCCCCCTGCGGCCATGGGGAAGCTCAGCTCAGTGAAGGAGAAGGAGGGAGCAGGAGGGGAGGGGAGCCAGAGAGAGAGGGAGATGGAGAGAGATGGAGAATGGGAGGCCATGCGTAACGAACGGCCGTGGATCTGTGGCGGCTGTGCGGTCGACTCCCCCCCCACACACACACACACTACACTCCGGCGGCGGAGGTTTGATGGGCAGAACGCCGGGGCTTCATCTGTCTCTCCCTAACTGTCAATACCCTGCAGCACGCTACGTCACACGACAAGGGCCACCGCCGCTTGTTTACTGTGTGACAGCTGCAGTCGAGCTTGGTTGCCACGATGGGGGGGTGGGGTGGGGAGGCTTGGAAGAGCAGCAATACTGGTGGCTTGGTGTATGCATGTGTGTGTGTGTGTGCAGATGCTGGGATACTAGTGAACTTCTGAGCTTGGGCAAGACCACAGCTGAGCACCAGGACCCAGCTGGTAGAAGAGGGGTTCTGTGAAAGCTGAGGGGAGAAAGGGGGCAGTAGGGGGGAGAAAGGGGGCAGTAGGGGGGAGAAAGGGTTGAGGAGCATGTCCAAGAACAGGATCCACACGCAAACACACAGGCATGCATACAGTACACACACACACACAAACATACAAACAGATGCACACGGAACATGTGTTAAAGCCATGAGGCGAACATTCCCTGCGCCCTATCGGTGTCTTGTGATCCTGCCCTACAAGCCCCGATCCTGGGAGGAGGTGACATACCTCATTAATCTGGTGAGCCATTAAACCTGGCAGCCGTATTCATCCAGCGCAGGTTCAGACCTCTGATGCTCTGATGCTAAGTAGGTTACAGCAGCAGTGCGCCCACTGCAGTGTTTGCTAGAAAGCGGCCTCCTTGTGGTGGTGGTGATCGTCTTGGCAACCCGGCAGCCAGCTGTGGGGCCCGGCCACCCGCTCTTTATCTGGACACTCAAAACGAACTCAGGCTAATGATAATTGCGGACACAGGGGCGCCGGAATCAATTCAGAAGTGCAGGGGCCAAAATGTAAATGTTCTTCCTCTTTTGTCAGCCTCTCTATTTAAAGCATTGAGTTAGTTGTTTCGCTGTATTGATTTAAATAAAAAGTAAATCACCTACATTTTGAGATGATCTCTCCATATTGTCATTCTCAACGTAAGGCTAAATCAACGTGTAATATGTTGTCATCTGAACTTCGTATGCATTCATATTTATCATGCCATGACACTGACCACGGTGAATTTTGATTTGATTCTGACAATTAACGAAAACAAAGAGAGCAAGAAATGAATTTAACATTTAAGATTTGTGGTAAAAAGTAAGCCAGGCCGCGAGCGTTAGTAAATTACTGTGTGTAGAATAGATCACGTCCTGCCTTCATCTTCATACACGACTAGTCTTTCTGTTAAAGCTACCCTGGCAAGTATAGTGCCAGAGTTTGGATCTTAGGCTATATGAAGTTGTTTTGCTGTAGTCCATTGATAAAAATATTCACCTCCACTGACGATGGGCTCTCCATATTTTCTCAACAAGTAAATCAATGTGTAATAGTAATCTCTTGTCATCTGAATCCCGTATGCATTTATATTTATCAGGCCACTGACCAAGGTAGGGATTTGAGAGAGAGAATAAGAGAATATGAACATCTGGTGGCCATACATTGTGTTAAATGCTAAGCATGTAATGTAAAGAAAGTTGCACTCGAGTATGACTTCTCTTCATTCACGGTAATGCTGTTGCCTCTGTCAACTAAACAGTAGCCCCTTTTATACATGAGAAATTTAAGGAATTGAAGAGATTGAAGAAATTCACACACATAACATGTCATCAATACATCACACCCCTGTCCCGCCATGCCAGTTCACCCTTTTCAGTAGCCCCCTGGCGGACTCCTCAGACCAAGAAGGAAAGAAGAAGCTTGCAGCTTTGTGGCTCAGCCCGGCAGTACGCTAACCATGATGTAGGCAATATGCCTTGTAGCCACCCAGGTTGATTGATTCTGATTCTGCTACGCATCAATCTATTGTCTTCTTCTACCCACTTTTGTGTCTCTCTTCACTGTCCTGTCTATGAAGGCAAAAGGCCCATGATAATAAATACCAAGCTTTTATTCAGTGCGTGTTTGAATGACAGATATCAACCAATGTGGCGGCTCTTTAAGAGGAAGGTGTTTGAGTCACGAGGTTAAGAACACACACACACACACACACACACACACACACACACACCAGTTATATAGGCCTACTTTCTTAATGAGTTTAGTTTAGTTTAGTTTGACATTTTTTACGAGTTTAAACTTTGCTTGATATGGTTGAGACTATAGTGACGACAACCACGGGCCTTAAGTGAAAACGGAGGCAATGGGCGGCGTATGTTTCGGGGAACCGAAAAAAAAACAAATGTGTCCGAGGGGACAACCACCCCTGTCCCGTCACCCCGGTGGCTCCCTCCCCGCTACAGAACGGGTGCGCCCCTACGCGATCCAGTGCGCGCGGGAGTTGAACCTTAAATGTGTATTGCATTTTAAACGTGTCGTTGTATTCACTTTGTGACTATGGCTTTCATGCCATGATCTTAATTGCTTTTGCAATGTTATCAATTCAACAAAAGTGAAGTTCTGTGGACAGGCCTAATTTATACATAACTCGGCCTAGCAATAAATAGTAAATACTAAAATACAAAAAAAAAATAAGCAACAATTTTTAGTTAGGCCAAAGCCTGTATTTTCTAAATGAAAAATAAAAACCAATATTTCATTTAAAATGTATTTTAAATGAATATATCATACCTCGTAAAAATATCGTACCTTGTAAAAATATCCTTGGGCCTCTGCTGGTGTCCTTTTGGTGTCTGTAGGCCTACATGGTGATTGGATTCTGGTCTTTATTTAGCGCAAGGTTGTAGACGTTGATTTGAAGGTGTAGATGATGAAGATGGAGAAGTAGGTAGCTCTGTGGGATGCCAACACATCCGGGACACTTCTAAAAACATGTTGCATTTAAACACCGTGTTTATTCTCTAAGAATGCTGTCAGGTGGCTACACAGTGGTTTTAATTAGCATTCCTTTTAGTTTTTTTTGTGAGCTTTATTCATAGATGTTGGGACTTTTATTTTTGTGTGTGTGTGTGTGTGTGTGTGTGTGTGTGTGTGTGTGTGTGTGTGTGTGTGTGTGTGTGTGTGTGTGTGTGTGTGTGTGTGTGTGTGTGTGTGTGTGTGTTCACACGTCTTCACCTCCATGCCTGTGGCGAGGTAGAACATAGAAGCAAAAAGATCTTCACACACACTGCCCCATTCAAACTATATATATAAGGGTATATATATATATGTATATATATATAGTTTCCATTGGCCAGCCAGCGGAAGCTTCAAGGTTATTCGTGTTTCTCACAGATTTAAACCACAGATTTAAAGCCACGCTTCCACAGCAGAGTGATGAGAGATGACCACATTATGTACTGTCCTCACACACTAGCCGAGCAAATGCTTGTTGTATAACAAAGAATGGTGACTGACTGCAGATGTAAAGGTAGACTTCAATGAAACAGGAAATGGCTGACATGCACTGAGTACATTTCAATGAAAGCGTATACGTCTTTGAAAGTAACAAGATGAAATATAAAAACATGGTAAAGTAAACTAATAGGCCTACAGTATAGAACAGTGATATCAACTTAATGTATCACAATATATTTCTTACACTAATTATGCTATTTGTAAATATTTAGCAAATATCAGGTATATTCCGTCTTTGTTTCACAAATGAATGAAGAATTCCATTCATGTTGTCTTAACTTTTATAAATAGTACATAATACTTTGATAAATTCTTATTCAATTCCTCAAGGTGATACTTTGTATCTACAATTTAATTTTGAGTAAGACTGGAGATAATCAACATAATATTTCATTAAAGTGATTATACAAAAAAACATGTAACATAACACCAACAACGCGTAACATTTAAGCATTTAGTCGAACATAAATTACTACCAAAAAAATCCTCCCAAAAAAGTTAAAACTACAACATGTAACAGGTCTCATGGGAAATGTTTTTTCAATTTCAATGTTCTTTTTCAATTCCAGATACAGCTGCAGCATTCCCCAAAATCTCCTCTTTGAGGACTGAAACGAGATAAACAAATGATTGAATTGTTTGCACGCACCCAGCAAATAACACACGATTAACGTCTTAAACCTCTGTTTGTTGTCATGTTGTCATGTTCTCTGATGTATTTGTACGTTTGTGTTTACCAACAAGCTTCAATTTTTTTTTGTAAGACTGTGAACACAGTCTGGGTAATTCTGCTCAATCGCTTTCCTAATCTTCCCAAATCCAGCGAGGAGTGGTGCATTACTGTATAGCGATCCGCGAGGACCTCTGTTTGGAAACGCTGGCTGTCCCTAATGCCCTTCCCTGCTGTCTTTGATCGCTGCCTGTCTGACTATACCAGCCAAGCTTGGCACCGTGCCACTGTTATGAAATCAAGTTTTCAGCACATATAGGGTTTGGAAAGATAACGCCGTTCATCATGGAAATTGACCTGAGGAGTATGTCATATAATATAATGTATGTTTAAGAGGAACAGTGGTTTATTTTTCCAAGGCTGACAGAGACTCAATATCATGTCCAAGGTACAAATCAAACCACAGGGATAGCACTGTCTATGGAGAATTCCAGTCATTGACAACGGCCTTTTCTGATTGGCTGATTGTGGCTGTCCAGTTTTGACGAGTAGCGTTTGTTTCAATGTCAAAACCTTGCTGACCCTTTTTAATTCAAAGAAATACACACAGAAATTCCACTATTGAGAGCTGAATCAAGTGAATGACCGGCCCATCGCCAGCATCTTCTGCTCCAGGTAGACGGCTCAACAAGTTTTACTGTTTTACTGTTAGTATAAGACAGACACACACACACACACACACACACACACACACACACAGTGGTTCTTGTGTCTGTATATGCGAATATCCCTGCTGCTGTGTGTATTGTTCTTCATGACGACCCAGACAGACAGTGTCTGGCTGCTCTGTCTGGGACCACCACAGAGTACCGGCGAGTGATGCAGTGTCGTCCAGATGTGTCGGAGACAGAGGCCTGCGTGCATAGTGCCGGGGATTGTCCAGAAACACTTGGGAAGACGCATAGGAAGCGAGACAGTCAGAAGCCCCTGCGAACCTGGGGGCCCCGGGAACAGGCACTGAGGGGCCATTGTCTTGTGTTTTATGTTGCTATCAAAAATGTGTCGATTGTCATTCAAAATGGACACATGGGTGGATATGAGACTGTAGAGTAGTGGCGATTAGTGTGTGTGTGTGTGTGTGTGTGTGTGTGTGTGTTAGGTGCTGTATCAGCCCAATATTAGGTAAGGATTTTACCAGAAGTTTTGTTTATGCGTTGGGCAAAAGAGGTTGATCTCTTATGTCTCTTGAATTGAATGAATCACCTTCTATAAGTGTGCGTGCGTGTGTGTCTGTCTGTTTTTATGAGAAAAAATATATATCAGTCTGTCTTATGGGACTATTCAGAGGCAAGACCAGTTTTACCGATTGGCCAGGACGGTGAGACGTGAATGAAAAGACACAAACCACCGAGTCTCCCCGATGGATTCTCGCGTCGCTCATGTCATCGCCATGGCAACGCAGGTTGGGGAGAGAGAGGGTAGAGGCGAGGAGGTAACCCCCCACGCAAATGTTTCACTCCTCCCTATCACCATGTCTAAAACCTGTGTGTGTGTGTGTGTGTGTGTGTGTGTGTGTGTTAGGATGAATGGAAGGATGGAATGGATGACGGGACGGTAGGGAGGGAGGGGGGAGAGAGAGGGGTGGGCCAAGTGCTTTTGCACTAAGGAGGGATTAGGGAGCCATATCTACCAGCGTTTCCATAAGACGGGGTTAACCCCTGGCTGAACTTGGCTGGACATGTGCTTCTGCTGCCCTGCAGCCCTTCGCCACGTCCCGTCCCGACCGGGGGTTGTACTCCGGTCGGGCGATGGCCTGGCATTGGTCTGGGTGGGGTGGGGTGGGTGGTGTTGAGTGTCAGGGGCACGAGGTCAGGGTGAATTGAGACGATTGAGGATGAGGAGGATAGTATGGAGGGAGGGTCTGAAGCCGGGGACAGATTAGAAGGGGGCATACTGTAAAACGAAAGGGGTGGGGTTTAACAAGGAAGCGATGGAGAGGGGGTGGGTCTTGTAGTTGTGATAATGTAGTATATTAAAACCCTATGATATCAAATCCTGTACGTAATATATGAAGCCGTAGGGTTTCAGGTATGAAAGGTTTTCTGGGTGGGGAAGATGGCGGTAGATGAAGGTGTGAAGGATTATTTCTGCAGAGTGGACGAGGAAGAGTAGCTTTCCCTTGCCCTTCATCATTTACAGTTCCAAGCCCTCTACCAGAGTCACCTTCATCACCCTGTTGATACCTGTTGATTTCATTCAGTTTTCCTGCAGACAATTTGTCATTGGAATCCACTTGGGCATTAAATGGCTCTGTATGGTCTGAAAATACACTTGCCATGGCTTGTGTGGGGTAGTATGTTTTCACGTCACTAGTTACTAGTTACTAGTCACTAGTTACTGCCCAGTTGGGATTGAAAACCTTGGGGAAGGGAGTGGGATAGAGAGGACCCAGAGAAGGGAAGCCATTGTGTTTCTGGGGCCGGTCACATGCCTCAGATCAGGGGGTTTGAGCGGGGTCAAGGGGGAACACTAAGTTGCTCGATGGGTCATAGAAAGTGTTACCAGGTGTCCTGCTTAACAAGGGTTTAACACCGCTAGACTTATTTAACACTGTCTTATTGTCATTAGGCGCCAGATTTATTCCAATTCAGAGGAGATTCAAAGGCGATTGGTATTGGCATTGGTATTCTTATTCTTATCGAAAAGTTTTGATGCCTTGTCTGTTTGTTGTCGCGTTTAATTGTGCAATGGCCCTATATCGCTTCATTTATAAAACGCCAAACAAACCAAAAACCTGGATTGAAACGAAATCTGGATGAATTGGGGACAATGGTGATGTTAACAGCAATAGCATAGCTTAGCTGACTTGTTGAGCACACATATGGACACACAGTTGACCTGCGCAGTGGGGTCAGCACCCAGCTTAACCTCCCTTGTCCAGCCCTGTGTTCCTGGGTTGGCTGAGCCCAGGGTGTATGGGTGTCTTGGTCAGTGTGTGGATGGAGCGCACGCATACCTTCACTTTTAACTTCCTGAACCTGTACTTGTCCACTTGGGTCAGCCATTCCACTTTTTTTAAAACCCTGTCCATACTCACTTATCCTGCCACTCTTTGAGTCTTACAGACAGGAAGGGCAATCGCACCAAGAGGTGGCATGCACAGAACAAATGTCCCAGAAAAGGAACAGTAGAAACTCTACATCAGCCTAAACACATTTTCAAGCACATTTTCAGTAGAGCTTTTAAAATCCACCAGTTTCTCACGAAGGCCCGCATCATAGGTGTTACAAATGGCCCAACGCTGCCTTTCCAAGTGCCTCTGTTGCGATGCTTCCCAGTGTGTTTTGTTAAAACTTAGTTAATACTTCTGTCTTGCAACTGGCCCTAACATCTGGCACCTGCCCACCCAATCCTCTTAAACCAGCTCGTCCTAACCCCCCTGGCACCCTATCTAATGCCCGCCTTCTTCTTTGGCCTTGGGAGTACCATAATAGGACTATCTGTGTTATCGTCTGACATGGGTTTTATACTTCGCCCGAGGTACCCTTCCACCCCCAGTCCCTGTCAAATCGCCTGGTACCCCGCCTTCGTCCATAACCCCAATCCTGGCCTTGCCCTGGCCGAGCCAGCGGAGAGAGGGAGAGAGAGGAGGGAGGGCAGGGAGGGTGCAGCAAGTGTAAATGCAGGTCACGGCAGATCCAGATCCGCCCCGGGTAATCTCTGCCCCTGCCCTGACCCCTGGATCCCATTAAAAAGGATTTACATCCAATAGTGTATATGTACCAAAGGGAGAGCTTTCTTCTCCTCACATCATCCAACCCCTCCCAGTAGTGGCCCCAACGCACGCTCCCCCCCCCTTTTCTGTGACAATGCCCCAAAGCCACGCCCCTGTCCATGTTGAATGGCGTGCTTGGAGCTTCTCTCGCTGGCGTGTACACAACATAATCAGTACACAAACATTCAAAACATTTATTGGTTGTGTTACTGCACACGCACACCGAAACAGAAATTAAAATCTCTAAATGCGATTTCTTCTGGGGGCAAACAAGGCATGTGAACTGACCAAAAAGGACCGTATACGCAGCAGAGCGCAGTCCTCCACACAGGGGGGATCTGAACCACACCGGTCAGTAGGCTATGACACCTCCCACACACACCTCCCACCACTATTTCCATCCCCATCCATCTGTTGATCGGATCTCTGCGGGTCCCATCCCCCCCCCCACGTATCAGAGGATTTTCTATCTCATTATTTTGCGCCATGCCATTGTCTATGTTTGGAACAGCGATCCCACTTATTGAGCAAGCCTCGTCCTGAGCCTTCCAGTTTTTGGGTTCCACGTCATGGCCGCCGAATATATATCTTCAAACAGGATTAGTTTGATGTGAGGTTTCACTAGCGTTGGAGGATTGTGGCACTGGCTCAGAGAGTACAGGAGGTCCTCTATAACTCCTGCCCCAAAGGACAAGGTGCACCTAACCCTGAACTGTTTTCAGACGAGCTGCTGGTGACCTTCCATGGCTGACACAGCCAATGTGAATGGAATAAACAAATATCATTATGTGTAAATGCAAGGTCAAGTGGCCACAGCAGCTTAAATAGCTCCATGTAAACGCAATTCCCGTCTGTAGTTTGAACAAAGAGCTCGGGAGTACGGTCGACACAGATCTGAGGTTTTTCCAAGGCCACACATGGATGGCTGATGTTTTATCTTGCCGTTCACCTCGCGTTAATGAATTGCGCTTCCACTCCATGGCTGATTGTCAACCAAATACAACCTGAGTTGCCACACAGTTTGAAAAGACGCTCGCTCGAAAGACCTATAGAACAATCCGGCTACCGGTACACTTGATAATATTAATCATTCATTGCATTTATATAACGCTTTTCAAGAAGCCCAAAGTGCTTTACATTGTGTGTGTGTGTGTGTGTGGTGGGGGGGGCTGTCATCAGAGTGCAGCCCGTCTGTGAGTGTTCTTTGCTGGGGTTACACTGTGTGTGTGGTGGGGGTTGCTGTCATCAGAGTATAGCCTGTCTTTGAGTGTGCTTTGCTGGGGT
>OOFB01016273.1:4553-20071 GCA_900323305.1 Trachyrincus murrayi | reverse complement strand
GATGGTCTCACTATTTTTTACCACCTGTCATCAACTTCCTTGTTAATGTCAATTCTCTGTTAATTGAAGGATGCTTATGTGATCACCTGATTGTTGCCTAAACGTAACTGCTTACAGCAACATAAATTAACAGTTTGATAAAATTGATGAATAAGTATTTATTTCATAGATATTTTTTCTTCCCTAAATCATATTATTATTGGTAATTTGAGGTAAATTAGCCATGAATAAAATAAATAATCAGTATTATTTCCCGTATTATCACTTTTCAGCAATGCCCGAATTTACCGCTTCCATTCAAAAAATCCACTCACAAACCCCAAATCTACTAGCCTCGTGAGACCATCTGGATATTCACGTTTGCGTTTCGTACTGAATATCGGTCTGGCCTTCGCTGGGCAGCAATTGATTTCCAATTTTGGGGCATGGCCTTACGTTGTTCAAAAAACTCCAGCCAATCAGATCAAAATACTAGGTAATGCTCTTGCTCTCTTTGCTCTTGCCGAATCTTTCGTTCTATTTTGGATAAAACTCTTTACTGATTGCTACACTTTCCTTGGGTGCCGCCATTGTTTTTTTAATTCGGCAGACTGCGGCGCTCCTTGTTCGTCATGAACTGACACTCCCTCCCCCGAGCACTGATTGGACCTATCATTTTGTAATTTTTGGAAGAGGATTTCAACGGGCCCAAGGCCAGACCGATCTGCAGAGAGAAACAGAATGTGAACTCATGAGATCAGGATGGTCTCACGAGGCTACAATTATACCCAAGTCTCGATACTAAGCTTTGTCATGTAAAAAAGAACATGAACATGACTCTCAACATATAGAACAACAAACGTTCTGCTTTATGCTACAGTACTATGCTGTCAGGTTTCTCACTCAGAAACACGGCAGAATCTCAAAACCAGACTATCAAATATTTATGAAAAAAACAAGAAGTCAAAGAGTAACCGCTAAACTAAACCCCATGTGTGCGTTTGCTGACATCCAAAGGTTAAAATATACCAATCATTCTCACGATAAGATAACCTTTAGAGGGCAGCAAAAGTTTTCAAGTACGTAGTTACTTTTTAAGCATTGCCCCGAAGGCCCATGCAAAAATCAATTCACTGACACGTTCCGAACACAACAGAAAAAATGCAGTACATCTCCAGTGTTGATGACTTTAAACATTAATATTTAACCATGAACAGCCAACACTGAGCGCTTTAAAACAATGTGACAGAGAACAAAGGACTTGCATAGAATGAATGAATGTACATTTTTAAACCACGATGATTTGCCATTTGTCTTCATTATGGATTGAGCACCTTTGAGTTAGTCTGCATTCCCCGGACATAGGGAAAGACGCAAGTTGGGAATGCCACTGCACTCCCCTCTTATTCATTCAAAAAGGTGAATATGAATACAAGCTTTGCAAAAGGTTTATATGTCTGTATTTATATATTTATATATGTATATATTTAAAATAGTTATAGGCTAATTTACGAAATGCTCTCACAGTCATATGCCTCTTCATTATCTATAGAACTATCTATATATTTATTTGTATTTATATATATATATATATATATATATATAGATATATAGATATATATATATACACTGTTGTCTCTACCTGTTAATAAGAAGGAAAACAGAATCCTTTCATTTGGGCTGATAAACCAAAAGATTACGTAGAACTGTATTATTTTCATTCTACTGTGAATAATGGCCAACGATTAGGTTGAATTCATTAAGAAATGTATAATTCTTTATAATAAACATAACAAAACATTCAGAGAGAGGGGATTACTGCCAAGAAGAAGAGTTGTCATCAAAACATGCCCATGGATAGTGTGCCTCTGTAACTCCTGCATTGCATTAGCAAGGCCAGTGACCCATCAGCTCAGCGTTTGTTCTACAAATGACGGACCCGACGTCTCGATTGAAAATGAACGACGCAAGTGAAAATGTCTGTTTAGTTTTTTCGCTTTTTCTCCCTCTTTTCAGATCTTTTTACGAGCACACAGTCGTTTCCGTATAAACATCTTCTTTTAAAAAGTGCCACGTTTCTCAAGTATCGTCTTTTGGTCGACCGAAAGAAAAATAGGGATGGGGGGGGGGTAAAAGATGACTCACGTTCACTGACAAAGTGAGGGAGGAAGTCTCTCTCCTCTGCCATTAGGTACGTTTTATAAGGTAAGGTTCACGTCTCGGGTCAGCGGGTCTGGCGGAGGGGAGGAACTGTTCTGCAGTGAACATCCACAAATCACCTTCTGTGAAAACCTGGGAGTGGTTCTGACGTATACAGTCGTAAAGAACTTTGGTAGCGGCATGTTAATAAGATCGGCGGCGGTAGCGGTGGTGGTGGTGGTGGTGGTGGGCAGTAAAGGAAAATGATGCAGGATGTGCGGCTGAGAGAGAGAGAGAGAGAGAGAGAGAGAGAGAGGGAGGGAGAGAGCAAGAGAGAGAGAGAGAGAGAGAGGGAGAGGAGGGGGGTGGTGGCATTCAGACCGGCCCTGTCTGCCGGTCTATTCTCTGGGATGAATACACGAACGTCGAGCCGTTCGTGTATACGTCGAGCCGAACTAGTGAGGCGGTGTGAGTACATTCAGAGGCGCTGGGGGAGCACCTCTGTGGGAGGGAGTCAGGGAGGGTGGGGGGGGGGCAGTTAGAGAGGAGGGGAAGCAAGGCGCTAAGCAGGTCTGATTGTCTACATGTGGGGACCAGTGTTTCCAGTCTGTTCTTGCAGCAGCAATCCACCAGGGCCATAGGAAGGGACTCAACGTGGCGTTAGTCTGTCCGGCGTGTGTTTTTTGTGGCGTCGTTAACATGATAAGCCTATTGTGAAAAGCATTCGGGACACACAGGTAAGGACAGGAAACCAAAATGCCAAATTACCTCTGCTTGCTGCTGCACAAAAAAACTATTTGGGAAACACCGGCAAGGATGATTTCTATGAGTTGAACAAGCTATTCCTATGAGTTGAACAAACTATGAGTTGAACAAACTTAATGAATAACCGCCAACCAAACCAATGGACCTCAAAGGTAGGACACTATGGAAAAGGTGCTAGGTTTGGTTTAGAACCACCATTAACGCTAGTAACGTACCCTCTCCCGTCATGTCAGAACACAGTATGGTTATCATTTGCAAACAGTACAAGTATTGAATATAAGTTTTCTCTATATACAAAAATGGTACATCTATATACACATCGGTAGTCCCAACATGAATGTAGAGTTTTGTGCAAGGAATGAACTGAAGCCAATACATTCATAATTGATGGTCTTTCCTAAACGTAACTATTGGTACTATTTTCACCGCTGTTTTGTTAAACTTTGT
This sequence comes from Trachyrincus murrayi, assembly GCA_900323305.1. Lineage (NCBI taxonomy): Eukaryota > Metazoa > Chordata > Actinopteri > Gadiformes > Macrouridae > Trachyrincus > Trachyrincus murrayi. The sequence goes on along the minus strand of OOFB01016273.1, from coordinate 16,741 downwards.
AAAACCTTTCACAGTCCTGATCCACTGTAAACATTTCATCAGGGGACTCTAAGAGTCCACTGAGTTTAGAGACTATATTATTCATTTCTAGTCATTCATAGAAAATATGCTTTATGCGGTTTAGTTGGGATTGTTAATCAAAACTGTTGGTTAATATTTGTGCTGTGAATTTACAGCAGGTGGAATGGAAAAAAAAGTTTTCCTTTTTTTGTAGAGCGGGCTACAAAGTAGTCTTCAAAAGGCAATGGTTAAGGAATGCTTTGATCAGAATGTAAACGAAACTCAATATGGTAGAAGCCACAAATGTATGTTCTTAAAAAAAGAAAACCAACACAGGATTACTTTAAAGTTATTCACAGTATTTTCTCTGTCTGCTCAGGTGCTTAATATAACGTTTCCACTTAAAGAGAAACTGGAATGAATATGAGCTAGAAAGGCAGACACACTATAGAAGGTTTTAGATTTAAACTGATTGTGTATTGAGGCAGAACCGTCCCATTTACAATGGTGGAGTTCACACTACTTTACCTAACGTTGGACTAGCTCATCAAAAAGGTTTGCGTTTCTTTCTTTGTGACAAAGAGATACTAGTACTGGTTGGCACTTGAGGATCACGGCATCGGTCATTCTCTTCCGCCACGTCATTATGTTTCCATCAAAATGTGTCTTCTACTCCAAAGATAAGCCCCTAGACCCATTAGGTGTGTACTTGTAATTTCTGGTTGTAAGGATGGACACAGACTGTCTACATAAGAGTAAAGGGAAATCAAGCAAACTGTACTCTTCTGCCTTTTCTCAGCCATTCCAGGGCCTCCCTACCAAGATCCCTGGTTAACTTGTGTCTGTGTGTGTGTCTGTGTGTGTGTCTGTGTGTGTGTGTGTGTGTGTGTAGAATGGGAATGATTAGAAAGACATAGACAGGTATGACATTGGCCCACTAGTGTACTTCCGACTCCACAGTTCCAGACTGGCGCTCCTGTGGCCGCTGCTCGTGTCTGCTTGCTTGCGGGGCTTCTGTTTCTTGTTGATCTCCCACGCGAAGTCCTCCATGGGACGCGGGCTGGCCGGGCTGCCGGAGCCCTCCGGCGACTCGTCCGGGGTGCCCTCGATGATCTCGATGCGGGGCGGATCCATCAGATCCATGATGCTGAAGGCCGACGGCTCGGGCTGGCACATCACCGACTTGTCCTCCGTGTTCTGCCGCACGGGCCAGCTGGACCCGGCCTGGATGCCCACCGACACCCGGTCGTCGGTCTGCGTGGTGCTGTCGCTGCCGCTCTCCCGGCACAGGGTCCACATGTTGTAGCACTGCGTGAAGTTGAAGAAGTTGCTGTTGAACGTCTTGAGCTCGCCGCATACGTCCCGCCGCAGCTCCGCCAGCTCGTAGCGCATGGCCGAGATCTCGTCCTTCCACTGCATGTTGAAGGCGGCCACCATGTTGGCGGACTCCTTGAAGGCCTGGATGGCCTGCGGCGGCACGGCCGCCTCGGTGGCGGCGGCGGAGATGTGCGGGGGCGGCGGCGCCCGGTACGAGGGCGGGGAGGTCGGCGGCATGGAGACGGCCGTGACGGTGGAGCTAGTGCTGTGGTGGCTGCGGGCGGCAGCCGTCTCCCGCTCCAGCCGCTCCAGCTCCACATAGGCGGAGGAGCTGGCTCCGTCATCGTCCTCGATCATGTCCTCATTGAGCAAAGAAGTGCCATCCAGAACATCATATCCCTCTGCAGGAGAGATTTGAATACGCAAGCAGAGGGACATTCAACACGGAGAAAGAACAGCTGGGGTGTCATTTTGACTAGAGAGGATGCTGAGGCCAGGACGTCAACACACATCCATGGAAAACGTACAGCGTGTGAGTCGTGAATCGGACGCAAAACCGCGACATCCCTAATTGGCACACTGGGGTTCGGGAGATACATTTGAGTTACAAAAACCATCTCCCTGTGGACTATGGATGTGTTGGTGGGATGTGCATTGCTTTACTTGCCACGGGTACTTGAGCTAAACCTTCCAATCGCACACTTAAAAGATGAACAAGGTTTGAGAGAAGGTTATCATCTGTAGCTCTTAAATAGACCCACATTTAGAACCACAATGTCACATGGTGCAGGTGGTCATGCCAGGGGCGGGGTTACGTAATCAAGCCTTTATGTGTTTTTGGTTTTTAACTTTGCTTTAAGGACCTTAAGGGCTAGATCGCTGTATTAAGGGAAAGCACTTTTTTTTTTTATCCTATCCGTATAGCAAGACTGTATGAGTGCCAAACTAAGTCTTTTCACTGGACTCACGTACTGTAGGCTTTTCAGGGTGATTTTACACTGCCTTCTCAAGAATCTCAGAAAATGCCAACCCTCTTTCCATCTTTTCACTGCACCTCACCGTGTGAACTGGAATTACACACAAGTTAGCATCCATCATTTTGTAAATTAAAAATTGCATTTTTGGTTTTTTAGAACTCGGCACTCTCAGAACATCTTTCAGAGTATTTTGTTTTTTTGTTGTTGTTGTGCAAAGGAAAAGATGTAAAGGGAATAACATAAAAAAAAGAGAGAAATCACACGACATTGGGCCGAGAAGCAGATATGAACCCTATTGAACATATCGGGACCAGTGCCACAAGGCTAACTGGACCGTGTGGAGAAGTCCAGTTGAAGGTGGAACCTCCGTACTGAACCAGGGAGAGGCTGCAATCCCACAGTCACAGACGGCTGACAGACTTTAATGTCAAGGGGTTGGACTCTGCCTTTTTTTTGTGTATATAGATACATGGAGTCAATGGAGTTAGAGGGAAAAAAATGTACAAAACAGGTACAAGTGGACACACGCTGCTCTCACAAATGATTGGAGACAGTGGCGATGCAATAACATTTAGTGCTGTCGTAAATGGTTGCGATATGAAAACATTACGAAAAAAATCAGGGCAGTGTGGACTGTGCCATACATTTACACTGATAAGGTGGTCTTAGCACATTTAAAATAGAGACACTGACGGCACACAACTCACAGAAGTCAGAAATTGTGTTGGCACTGCAATGTTTACCAATATTCCCGCCAAAGAGCTGGCAAATACCAATTTAACGGCAAATTTGTTCAACGGCAGGTAAAAGCCTCTGAGTTTTGTGAGTTGTTTGGAAAAGTTAACTGGCGTACTTCTACAATCTATCATCTTTTTTTTGTTGTTACTGAGTTTACTGAGAAGGCAGTGCAAAAACACACATATACATAGATATATGTATGCGTGTCAACATTTAAAAATACCTGCGACCATCATCACTGACGCCTCCGGCTGTTCCCTCGTTATCCTTCAAGAGATGACGGGTCAAATGGAGAGGGGCCCGCTGCCCGTCTGCCCTACGGGGGACCACCACAGATCCCCTGCCCCACCTCCAGGGCGGCCCCTAGCCTCTCATTTGGTCGGTACGGCCACTTTAAAAACTCAGGTCTTAACTTAGAGGACTAGAATACAAATACTGTCTTCAGGGAATTGAATCAAGAGTCTCAGCCAATATTTGGCTTGACTTTCATTTTTGTCGTCGTTATTATTTTAGGCCACTATTCACTCAAATCATTTCAAAGAGGAGAACCAACGTTGTAACCAGATATTATTGGAGAAAAAAAGAAAAAGAAAAAAAAAGCCCCAATATTGTGGACGGTATATATATTGTGCTGCCATGCCGCCTTTCCCGATAAACTGATAGAAGAATGCGGCCAATCAGAAAATGGACAATAAAATGGATTTTTTTTTGTTTTCTTGTTGTATACAATCAACTGCTATTGCAAGCCCTCCTGGAGCAGACAAAATGGACGCAGGGTGTTTTATTGGGTGAGTAGAGGGTCAGCAGTTGAGACGGTGGGATTGGAAGACACTCATTTATCCTCAGCACTTCTGTCACTTTGTTGCAATCGTAGATGGAAACCCAATCAAGCATGAGAGGATTACAAAAGAAAACAAAACAAAAGAAACGTCCAAATAGAACCAGTATACAAATTGAAGAAAAAGTTCAAATGTCTCTTCTTATCAAATGACAGCATCAAAAAGTGTAAGAGAACCTTGAAAAAATAAAATCCATTTTCCTTTTAAAAATAAACAAAAATAACTTAATCTTAATACGTGAAAGTGTTTCAATAGGGTTCATAGCTTTACTCTTGCAGGCAAACACCAAATGCACTGACAGTAAGGTTTTGTTTTGTGAACGGGTTCTGCTTGCACAAAGAACCTGATGTGATGATTTTAAGGGTTTATATTGTGTGCACTGTGTCACAGAAAACATGACCCGCTAGTAGCAGTGTGTAGAACAAACGTTTGGACGTTCGGATTGACCTCGGTGTTATAAACAAAACTCATTTCCATTGTAACGTATTGATCGTATATTTCAGGCTTGTCATTATCAATGTTTTACTAAAAACTGTTCATATAAACACTCTTCTTAACTGTTGTTTTGTTTTTAGTTTTTTGAGGACACTGCTAATACGCATAAACGTTTTATGCAACACAACACAGCAATGTTGCAAAAAAAAACAAGTTATGAGAAATCATTGGCATTACTGGAACAGTTCCTTTGTGCAACCAGCATGTGTCTTGCAATATTCTAATGCTGTTGACTTACCTTGAAATGGTTACATGGTTATTGCTATTATTCAATATATATATATATATATATATATATATATATATATATATATATATATATATATATATATGTGCCCTGTGATTTCTTTTTACTATGTACGTTTAAAATGCATGCTTCATATAACGTATGGGCATCGACAGAGACGGGGGTATTGGGAGTGCTAGCTGGAATGCTCAATCAGTTCATTTTGACACAAGCCCCTCCCTTCAAAACCTGCCACACAACACATATATATATATGTACAGTATTATGTATCCAGAACAACACAGCTTGAGTTTCGACATGCTCAGAGTAGTGCCCGTTCCGCTTAGTCATGCCATGTCGTGTGTGCTTCAGTGCTGCTTCTCCATGTGTTGCACGGAGCTGTTTGAGTGGCACTAAGACCCCCCTACACCACCCCACCCCACCCTCATCCTAGCCTCCAGCTCTGCACCACGTGTAAAGCGACAAATCGGAAAGCTGGACTAATGATGCGTGGATCGTGCAAAGGGACAAGGGCGGACGGACACTAGAGGCAAAAACTGGAACGAAAACACACACACACACACACACACCCACAATTATCGCATCAAGGCTTTCAAAACGAAAATAAAACAAAAAAAGAAAAATTACCGGAACCATTTAGCATATGGCATGGCTTAAGCCCAAGGGTTCCCCACTGTACATATGTAGGTATGTTACGTATGTGCGCATGTTTTGGATTCATGACGATATGCAGCCTAAAATCCCCTCTTGCGTCTTGGGGTGGGGGAGGGGTTCATTTTTTTACCTGTTGTGGATCTGAGAGTTGAAGTGACAGTGGAGGATGTCATTGAAGGCAAGCAGTCGTCGTCTTGGGAATAACCGGCCTGAATTGCACGGAGGTAACTGTGGCTTCGAGTGCGGAATGAGCCAGGCAGGTCCAAGGCCTCCATGGCCTGGGATTCTACTTCACTAAAAACGGACTCGCAAACTGACTCAAACTGGCCATTGACCTCAGTCTCACTCACCTGAGAGACAAAAACAGGAATAGCAGTCCTTAATTTTTCCTCTTCCTTTCTCTTTCTCATTCTGATTCTTCCCCTTTGCACAGTAAATATGAAGGAGTGTTAGCATGTTAGAGGAAATTCCATCGACATTTTATTCCTTAAACTGAATTTAAAAAAAAAAAGAGACACGTAACAAACTCAAAGGGAAATTAGCAAAAAACGTATATTAATAATAAATTATATGAATAAATAAAATTGTGACGTCGTGTATTAGCACAAACCAATCATTAGCTTTCAAAGATGTAAATGTTTCTACATGGAAAATAGGAATGCAGGTGTCCATTGAACCTAGTCAAGAGGTAAAAAAGAAGAAAAGGATGAGCATATAACGAATAACTGCAGTGCAAGCTTCTAACGGACTCACTTATATCAGTCAAGTCAAGTCAAGTCAAGTCTCTCATTTAGCATATGGTTTAGCTGACTCATTTTGTTCAATGTAATTTGCTTATGAATAGAAATAATAACGCTATACAAATAGCCAGTGCAGTGCTATGTGTACTGTATGTACACTCAAATATTTACACAGAATTTCTTGTTCATATAATATCCTTAGCATTATTGGCATTCATTGACAAATAAACAGCTCTTGTTTGTGCTTACTCTGTCTACTTCTACTGGATACTACACTGACGTAGCCTAAAAGTACCTACTGCCAAAAAGCGACAAGTAACTGTAGCTGCTCTGCTAGCGTGAGCGGTCGCTACGCCACAGAGCTTAAATCGATTCCTTCTCCCAACTCGGTCATCCTCTCTCTCTCTCTCTCTCGCCCCCATATCGTCGGGGGTTGTCGCCTCGCTGCGGTCTGTCTGTGTGCAACACTGGACTCACCTGGCTGACGCAGCTAGCCTGACTGAGGGTGCTGACGGCGCGCATGTAGCTCTGGTTGCGTGAGCGGAAGGGCGGTGGGTGGAAGCTGGTGGCCGGGTCCAATGTCACGCTGGTGTGCGGCCGCATGTCTCTGGTGGTCTGTAAGCGGTAGCTGTGGCGAAGGGTTTAGAGAACGCGTGTGAGTAGTGCAAAAAAAAAAGTGACCTCTTGGGAATGTGCCGGCATAGTGCGGTGTGTTAACGCCAGATGAAACAGATTATAATGTACTATCTCCTGTCTCTTTACAATTAGCTAATAAAACAAGTAGAATATTATTACTTGAATTGTGGTGAAAACCGGGACATTTTAGTGTACCCTACAGAGATTTGTCGGGACTCGGAACGCCCAGCTTGAAACCGGGACAACCTCGGACAAACCGGGACGTCTGGTCACCGAAATGTTGGCTGCATTCCAATTGTCCTCATGTTTACATATTCCGGCTGATCACAGCACCGTATCATGAGCAAAGGACAAGGACACCCCCTGATGCCTTGCTTTGATCACCTGTTCACCTCTCAATGATAATAAACAAAGCCCAGGTGAAATTGAACCTGTGTATAAATCCATCTACTGCACTTAGATAGATACAGTACAGACCATCATGTGGGGCGGAAATGTGTAGCCTAGCAACTGTAAAGTGTTCGCCTAATGCAGGCGTTATATAAGGGTTAGTTAAAATATATTTTTTGTTAAAAAGTGGTTGATAGACCAATAATAAGGCCCTTTCAACAGAGGCGTCATCATAGGACAAAGGTGTCACTCATAACACAAATTATGGGTCTGCTCCTTCTATGTACCAGGGCGCGGGTAGTAGACTTATCTTCACTAGTGTAGTCTACTACCCGGGGGGTCCTGGTACATAGAAGGAGCGGACCCATCATTAGTGTTATGAGCGACACCTGTGTTTGTCCTACGACGGTGAAGAGGGTCCCAACCAGCATGAGGCCACAAGCCTGACTTTGGAGAGATGTGACAGTTTTTCTGTACACTAGTCAACAGTACCGTGATAACACGAGGCCCACTGCACCCGGTAAGATGTTGCGCAAACATCAAACTGGCAGATAACAAAAGGTCACCAATACAAACAAACTGCAAGTGACCCACCCAGCAGAGCACTGCTTTACCTGATCTTTTGCGGCAGCAGGGAGTTACGACACAAGAATAACGCATGCACGCGGACGAGCTAACTCTGTGGCTACACAACTAGAAGCAGAGAACATAGGCTACAGTCCAACTCATACAGATGTGCATACCGCTATCTCTTTCGATTCCGTGCCAAGCTGGGTCTTCATCTTGACAAATATTTCGAATCACTGGTTTCACAGAACAGATATTAGATTACACAAAGACACTTGTACTTTGACTTAAGTGTCATGAAGCACCTACTCAACGCCAGGTTTATTGTATTTCACGGAGCTTGTGCAATTAGCTGAAGCCACCCCTTTATATGGTTTTTCAGAGTAGCTAATGGCGTGACACAATTCGTGTCCCCATTTGGAAAGTAATCATTTACTGGCTCCCAGAAACATTCTTTTGTTTCCTTAAAGTCATTTTTAATTTAGCTTCTTAAAGTCTTCCTTCATGTAGCAAACAACACAAAAAACGTCCTCTCCCTCTCTGCTCCCTCCCTCCCTACTTTCTCCACTATTGTGCATTGCACGCAGCTGTGCTTGACTGGCAAGATGGATTCCCCAAACCAATCAGGGAAGAGATGCCCTGATTGGTCATAAATGAGCACGGAGCGGTCTGAAGTCTAAATTGGCTCATACAGCGGCAGGCGCAGTCAACTCAAAACATATATTCTCACAGAGCATTTCACTCAAGAATAGCTGACGGATGGCTGGGCCATTTCTAACAAATTACACTAAAATAAAAGCTCTTTAATTCTACCTACAGCACCTTTACGAGTTAAGTTTGGCAGATAGAAAAGTAATCTATTATAGCCTATATACATTAAGGCAAACCTATTCAACAGCCCCCAGCCAATGTATAATCACACACCAGATTTCCTCCACAACCTTGATAAAAAATAATTCAATAAAAAAAGACAGTATTGTTATAAAGTGCGAGTTAGCCCCGCCCTAGCACACGCGTGCGTTCCTACCTGTGGGGGTCTATGTGGACTCGCTGCATGGCTGACTTGAGGACGAGGGCGTCGGGCCGGATGGCCCTCTGCGGGGAGGTCTTGGGGCTGGCGTCTGAGTCTCCGCTGTCGTCGTCCACCTCTCCCATCGCCTTGACGTAGCTACTGCTGCGCATCCTCCGACAGGGGATCTCTTCATCCTTGTCCCCGGGGTAGCCGCTCCACTCATCCTGGGGCACCTGAGAGAGGGAGAGAGAGAGAGAGAGAGAGAATACTTTTGTTACGCACTCCCAAACATTAAGATGAGATTAGCATTAAACATATTTTCATAAGCACGACAGGGCTTTTTAAAACAATGTGTTCAAATGAAGAGAAAACATCAAATAAACAAAGTCATTTTGCATAGTGGGGATCACTAATCTTCCACATTCAATAACAACAACTCAATAACGCCTCCCCCGCTAGCCTGGTTCTACCTAGTCTCACAAATCAGACTTTAGATTAATATCTAACACAGATCTCGGTGAACGGGGCGTTTCATTTTCTTTCGCTTCATATTTGTTTTGACCAATCATGTTGCTGGAGGTGGGGATCTGTAAAAGCGTGTAAAGTATCTGTAAAGGTTTCAAATCAACACCGTGTAGACTGGCCACTGTAAAAAGCTTCATCTACTCGCGCAAATGACTTTTCTTCGAAATATCTCCATAACAAAACAGGAAACAAGCCGTAACTCCGCCCCTTGCAGTCCTGGTTTCCGGCCCAGACTCTGTGCCGTCTCCCCCCAGAAGTTCTGCTATAACATAGTAGGACAGCTGGATCAGAAGTTCTGCTATAACATAGTAGGACTGCTGGATCAGACGTTCTGCTATAACATAGTAGGACTGCTGGATCCCAGATTAGGTTCTACCAGTCTATCTTGCGAGGTCTTTTCAGTCCCTTTCTCAAGAGAGTCTGGCCTTTTGCAACACGTGAACACGGCTCACATCTTTTCCTCTGATATAAATCCATCAGTGAATCAGTTTTTTATTGCTGTTACAACATCTATTTCTGCTAAAAACCGATGCTATGGCTGCATCGATACGACCGTCTTCGGGAGCCGCCGCTGAAATGCGCTCTCTACTGCAGTGCTTCCCAAACATTCCCCTTCACAGACATTTATTTTCCCAACCACACAAACTAAAAGAAATGCTTGCAAAACACCTGTTTAAATGTAGTATGAACCATGCGTGCGTTTAATTGAGGATTATAATGGTGTTTTTTTACATGTTAGAAAATGATAGGCCTAAATGTGGTTGAAAGGTAAGGCTCGATAGAGTGCACGGCACCTTGCCTGTCGCCTCTATTGTATTATAGCCCGCCTCCTAGAGCAATGGCAGCCTCCGATTGGTCCATCGGTCTGAGCTTAATCAGCGAGGACGAATCAGGAAATAAGGAAATAATCATTTTTCGTGCGAGGGCTGGCTCTCGCCAGGCTACCAAAATCCCTACCAAAGCATAGGAGAAAATGCTTGTCTGTGCATCGTTATAATATTACTGGCGAACTGGTTTGAGTCTGGAGGCACCTTCTTATGTAACTACATGTGGAGTGTGTGTTGTTGGTGGCTGGTTTAAGCAGCCTCACCTGGCCTGAGTCAGGCTGATTAGACTCTGGGGCTGGGTGAGGCTGCACACCTGTGGGGCATTGGCCAATCAAGGCCCACAGGTTAAATCAGCCATCACCACACACACTCGAGACATCGAGTCAGCACTTACCACCTGCACTTACCACCTGCTCTGCTTGAAAAACTATTCTCAACTCTGCAATAAACCGGTTTACTTCACAACTACTGTGTCCTGTGGTCAGAGGAGCCCAGAAAAGCGTGGGATGTAGCAGGGCCGACTGCTACACTATACTTTATTATATTAATGACTTTATTAATGACTAATTATTCCTTAACATAACAGCTGACTGACTCAGATAGTTACATAATTTTATGTGTTTTTTTTTATCAGTTACAGTTCCACTAAATACAATTACACATTTCTTTGGTGTAGAGTTGAAATTCTTCACACCAACAATTCACTGACAACAGTTTTTTTGTTTCATTTGGTTTAGTCGTCTATTACCACAGCACAGGTTGCCGATCAAAACCCCACGCTATGGCTATACGTTTCAGACATCCAAACAGGTATTAACGCCACAGCGCTAATTACTACGATCACAGATCACGCTGAGTCAGGAATACCCTGCAGTGAATGGCTCACAATGAAGCTGTTGATCCACTGAAAGTGTCTAACATTATGTTTAATTCCACCGAACACTGGCAACCATGGCAACTGGAGAGGAAGTGACATGAACACATGATTTAGAACCATCTTGATAGCCTTTATATTGAATTACAAGGATAATTAAAATGGCAGTGCATAAGCACAACACATGAGGGTTATGAGATAATGACAAGTTGAATTATGTCAATGAAATACGATGAATATGGAGGCAAATAATAATAATAATAACAAAAAAAAGGTGCTATACGAAGTGTGTGACGTGATTTAAAAGCAACCGGTCCATTTAGGTCAATCTAATTTCTAATTTACATTTAAAACAACAGAGTAATTACCTCTGAGCTTAAGTGCTTGACTTGACGTGAGGATGAACTCTAATTAATATCGGCGAGGTGAATTAGTCACGTGTAGTGACACACACACACACACACACACACACACGGCTTACTTCTCCCAAGGGCGGCAATTGACAGCCGAGAAGGTGCCACCTACTGTATACTCTGGGCCCCCTGTGGCACATCGATCTAGCGTGAAGCATGAGAGAGAGGGAGAGGGAGAGAGAGAGAGAGAGAGAGAGAAAGGGGGAGGGAGGGAGAGAGAGAGGGGGAGAGAGCGAGAGGAACAATAGCCCCAGGGTGCTAACGCTGGTGTTCTGCAGTCTATACAGTTTTGCAGTCTATCGCTAGCTGGTATTGCCGTGACGGTCCCTGGGCTGCTGTCTGAGAGAGAGAAGAGAAAGTACGACTGTTGACGGTGTGACATTTGGTCTAACGCACCCCTTTTTCCCTTGGAGCAGACGCTCCTCTGCTTCCGTCCTCTCTGGTTGTGTAAGTCCGCTCTAGCAGATCTAAGATTCACTGCAATCACAGCATTGACATGTACAATTCTTTACATCTCCGCCGAAAATAGCACGTCATACTGTCATGGGCAGTATGGGGCAGATGTTGTATTAACGCCTCATGGACACGGATACACACCATTACCCTAATCTGTCTCCTTAACTTCCCAGCCACATCCGAGCCCCCTCCTGAACACTCACACATGCGAGCGGGGTGTGTGAGGGTTGGGGGAGGGGTGTGTGTGTGAGTGTTGGGGGGGGGTGGGTGTGTGTGTGAGGCACGCGACCACGATGGTGGCGACTGGGGGGTTTGGGGGCTGCCAGAGACATAATGCGTTACAGTGATCCACTGTAACTCAAAGGGAAGCGGGGGCGTCGCCTTGACCTTCAGAGGAGGCACGGCGGGAGGTCGAGCAGGAGTATGAAGGAGACACACAGCCAAGCAGGCTCCTGCCAAGACACCGCTGTAAAGTTGTTGG
>OOFB01016271.1:5331-21939 GCA_900323305.1 Trachyrincus murrayi | reverse complement strand
CTCCTCTCTCTCTCTCTCTCTCTCTCTCTCTCTCTCTCTCTCACACACACACACACGACTACTACAGGGACGTTATGTTCAGAGACAGGGTGAAGAATAGTTTTGCTGAACTAAAAAGTTCAAGGCTTTAAATCAACATGTGACCATGGCCGGCTTCACGCCGTCCCGCCATGTGATAATGCTGAAAATATCATTGTCATTCAAGACAGAAAATAACTATAATAAATAATGACATATAAATGAATGTATGCACATACATGCATCTCGGTTGGTCTTTAATTGTGTATTTTGACTTTGACGAATAGCTCATATCTTACCGAAACAAACCCCCTGTTGACTCTTGCCCCATCCCCCCCTCTTCCCTCCTTGTGTCTCTGGCCCGCAGATCGTACGTGCAGGGGACACCAACCAGGATGGGGAGCTGGACTTTGCGGAGTTCACCCAGTACCTGCGCACCCACGAGAGACAGCTCAAACTCATGTTCAGCAACCTAGACAGGAACAATGATGGTCTGTAAAGACAAAGTTATAAAAAAAACAATACTACACCAAGTCCCGGTAGTCACGTGTTCTCTCTGTAACTCTGTAATCTGTGAGTAGTGTGTGTTCTCAGGTGAGATCGACGGAGCTGAGATTCAACAGTCTCTGCACTCCATTGGAGTGGACATTAGCCTAAAGGAGGCTGACAGGATATTGCGAAGGTCTGTGATCAATATTTACAGAAATGTAAAAAAACAAATCTGCATATTTATAAAAAAAAATAATTCTGAAAAAAATTAAAGTTCTTGATCTGTAATGTTTAACTGACATTTTGTGCGATGAGAGTGTTATTAACCTGGCTAACAAACACAAGCATTTCTAATGTGTGTGTGTGTGTGTGTGTGTGTGTGTGTGTGTGTGTGTGTGTGTGTGTGTGTGTGTGTGTGTGTGTGTGTGTGTGCATGCGCGTGCGCCAGCTAGCATGGACAAAGACGGGACCATGACAATAGACTGGAACGAGTGGCGCGACCACTTCCTGTTTAACCCTCTCCATAACATGGAGGATGTGGCACGGTACTGGAAACACTCCATGGTGAGGTCACACACACACACACACACACACACACACATACACATGCATGCACAAATTACTCACTTACTAAAGGGAAAGGTTCAGTTCACAATGTATGACTTCTTCATTACCATTGGCTGTCATCCTCAAGGCTGTGTGTCTTGTGTGTCTTCCCTCTGTGGCTTGATTAGATATTGGATACAGGTGAGCAGCTGAGAGTCCCAGAGGACTTGTCAGAGCAGAGTAAGTCCTCCGTGTGGCGGCAGCTGATTGCTGGAGCCCTGGCCGGAGCCGTATCCCGTACAGGAACCGCCCCGCTGGATCGCCTCAAAGTCTTCCTTCAGGTCTTCCTTCATCTGGAGAAATCCATCTGGAATAATCTTCAAAAAATCACTTACACTTACTTGAATCTCAGAGGCTTTTTAATCTTAATTTTGAGAATATGACCATAGAAAATAAAGAACATTTTCAGAAAGGCTATAATATATAATATGCGCGTCTCTAGGTGCATGGCTCCTTCCCCGGGACGGGGAACGTATTGAGTAGTTTTCAATCCATGGTGAAAGAGGGAGGCCTGGGGTCACTGTGGCGGGGCAATGGGATAAATGTCCTGAAAATGGCGCCCGAGACCGCTATCAAGTTCACCGTTTATGAGCAGGTGGAGTGGATCAAAAATGTCTCTTGGTTTTTCTCTCACGTGTGGATCTGCATTATTTTCATCTACGGCTCTATCCTTTCCTCTACCTTGGCAAACAAATATACATCTGTGCAGATCAAATGCGTTCTACGTGGAAATGATAAGACAGGACATCTGAAGCTTCACGAGAGGTTTATAGCTGGTTCACTGGCTGGAGCCATAGCTCAAACTGCCATCTATCCATTAGAGGTGAGATACACTCACACACACACACGCGCGCGCACACACACACACACACACACACACACACACACACACACACACACACACACACACACACACACACACACACAGTATATAGGAACCATGGCAACCCCAAGGCAGGGACAAGTGTCATTGGCCGATTTCATGTCAAGCTTCATAATGTTGTATCCTCACCTTCTCCAATCCTATAGGCTTTCTTGATCTGCCACCCCAAGAGTTTAACTAGCCACTAGTCACCCCATGAGAAAATGTTGTCTGGCCACCACTTGCACCAAATTACTGAACTAGGTTGCCTCTGTCCTCTTTCTTTCCTCTGCAGGTGTTGAAGACCCGTCTGACGCTCAGGAAAACAGGGCAGTTCTCTGGGATAGTGGACTGTGCCAAACAGATGCTACAGAGGGAAAGTATCAGGGCCTTCTACAAGGGCTACGTGCCCAACCTGTTGGGCATCGTCCCATACGCTGGTATTGACCTGGCTGTCTATGAGGTTAGACACCACCCACACACACACACACACACACTGTCTGTTAACCATCGCCATTCTTTTTCTCAGCTACTCCTACTTTTTCTCACCCGTCTATCCAAATCGAAAACACACACACACACATACATACACAGCGTCTCCCTGTTAACCTTGTCCATTATTTTCCTCACCTCCAGACTCTAAAGAATTCCTGGATAAGCAGGAACACAGAGTCTGCCAACCCAGGGGTGATGGTGCTAGTGGGCTGTGGGGCTGTGTCCAGCACCTGTGGGCAGCTGGCCAGCTACCCTCTAGCCCTGGTCAGGACCCGCATGCAGGCCCAAGGTGAGGCCTGACTTGTATGGTAATGTATGGTCTAGCATCTATCTTTAGATAGATGCTAGACGCGTAGGTACAAACAGTTCAAGCTGTGTTAATGGTTACTTGAAGATGTTTGATGACGTAAACACAGTGCAGACATTTAATAGTTATTTTTTATTGGAACATTATGGTTTGTTTTTAAAATATGCATTTAAAATAGTAGCAATTGCAAACACATTTGGAGAGAGCTGTTAATTGTGACTGAAGTGAGGACTACCAAGGGGCCTTCGTCCTATTCTTGTCCATATGTGGATTTTGTCTTGGTTGGATATCCCACCGGGGGCATATTGGTGAAACCCATGTCTCCCCTCCCTACACCCCCCGCCCCCCCTCCCGTCAGCCTCAGTGAAGGGGGCGCCCCAGCTCTCTATGACGGGCCTGTTCCAGAACATCTTGACCCAGGAGGGCGTGCCTGGACTCTACCGAGGACTGTCCCCCAACTTGCTGAAAGTCATTCCCGCCGTCAGCATCTCCTATGTGGTCTACGAATACATGAGGAAGGTCATGGGGGTGGGGGTTCAGAGGTAGAAAGAGCTAGACGCATGGGAAGGACGTGGGAGGAAGTAGAGCAGGAAGAGACAGAGGAATAGGATTGTGTTGGATAAACAAACGGTGTGTGTGTGTGTGTGTGTGTGTGTGTGTGTGTGTGTGTGTGTGTGTGTGGTGGGGGGTGGAGATTTGTGATCAACCTTTTTACCAGCGATATGAACCAACTTTTTTCCAGATATATTTGTCATATTTGCTTCATTCCTTTGACCAATGTGTGTTAACAGCATGGGGGAGGGGGGAGTATGTGTATATACTGTATATATATATAATATATATATATATATGTACAGTATATGTGTATGTGTATATATGTATATATATATAGGATCCCATGCAGTGTATATTGTGGTGCTAAGCAATTTTAGAACCTCACCCAAATGTAGGGTGATACATACATAAAGTTATACATTCCCTATGTTGCATGCAATGCATGCCAATGGTTGATATTCATGCGACGAGAGATAAGGACTGTCGTGTTCCCCTGCATGTGATGTTCAAACTTGCTTGAGAACTAATTGCAACTATGATGTCTGTGACCAGAATTAAGAGCAAATGACAGATCAAACATGAGGATCATCACAGTGTAATTTCCTCCCATTCAACTCTAGGTGGTGCATAGAAAATGCATTCATCTAAAATGACAGGTGTTCCTGTGCCTTAGAAAATCAACTTCAACCTCCAAATGGATTGTTTCAGTTGAGATCTTCAAACAACATTGACTGAATTCTGAAAAGGATAAAAATGTGGAAATGTTTGCTTGCTGTTTTGCTAAAGCTATGCTTTATTCCATTCACGTATCCATGATATGCCTATTATTTATAGGATGGTAGGCCTACACTATTGCAAAGAGACTGAAACTTTGTTTCTAGGACAACATTCAGTGCCATATTGCCAGCTCTCAGGAATTAATCAACACTGGTAATTGTTGTCACGGGAATATTTGTTATCGATGTGATTTGCTGCAACCAAATAAAACATGTATTTTTCTGACTATAAATATTTCATTTTCTTTGGGATTTCTTATGTTTTGGGAAATATACAAATGTACAGGCTACTTCTTTTTACGGTGTTCTGCTGAAAGAAAGCGTTCGCATCACACCCCGACCTAATTGACAATCGTTGCTTAACGCAAACCTGAAAATCCAGAAATGTGATTGGAAATGTGAAAAAGCGCCCAATTCGTGAATGGCGGACTGCAACTGTCAATCAAGAGTCCCTTCTAAACCACGTACATGTAGGCGTGTCGGTTCATTGTCATTCCTAGAAGCAGTGGTTGGTTCTTTCACAGAGTCCCGCCCCCACCTTCCCTCTGTTTCTCGTCTTCCCGCTTCTGCGCAACTCGACCCGGTCCCAAGTTAGCTTGCTTGTCCGTCTTACGCGATTAGCATGTCTGGATACGGAGCTTTGCCAACAAACGGGGCCGGTGCTGGAATTAAAAACGATGCTTTTGCAGATGCCGTGCAACGAGCGAGACAGGTAAACGTCCTACAGTCCGACGGACGATCAGCCTTCGACTAACGACGCTAACGCCGCTCGCCGTGGTCGCTGGTGTGTACACCGCCAAGCCAGTTAGCACGCCTGGCTGCCCGTTAGCAAGCGTTAGCAAGCTAGTTCACCATTAACGTGACCTAGCTAGCTAGTTTTGTCAGTTGGTTTCGGTGATTACAATCAATCAAACAAACGGTAGGCCGATTTAACATCGCCTACTCCGCATCGCAGCGAATGATTTATCGTGACTGAATCGTGTAGTTTGAAATGGCCAGTGTGGGCTTTTGTGTGTAACGTTTGGTGTCACCACGAGGACTAGGGCACCCAAATGAATGTGGATGTTCGGGTTGCCCTAGGAGACAAGAATTAGCGCTATTCCGATGTGGGCTTCGTCCTGCCACAAAACGGTGAAATAGTGTCGTGACTAACGTGTGTGGGCTTTTATATGCGACGGTCTAACAGGACGGGGTCGGTTAACTGGCGAGTTGTTATAAAGATGTAGGCCTTTTTCTTTGTTTCTAAGTTGTATTGTCACGGCTAACCTTTCTCCAGGATTTACAACGGTGCGAAATAGTTTCTTTCAGGGATATGACACGTGTTGCGGTGGGCCGAAACATTTATATTTAAAATGAATAGAGAAATGATGAGTCTTAATAGGCCGTGGGTTCTCCAGAGTCTAGAACCGAGGAGCCGGAGGTAAATATCATATACCGTTTGAATAGAGTGAGCGAATAGCGCTAACTCTCTCGTCTTGGTGTTTTTGAGACCATCAAACTTGACCAATAACTGCTTCAGCGAACGATTGAATGACTACAACTTTTGGAAATATCGTGTGTATTGTCAAAACAAAATTGGTTTGTGCAACAACTCACTGGAGATCTACTAATACTCCGGCTCATAGCAAATGGTAGCCTAGATTAACAAAAACATGATAAATGTCGAAATCTAACATAATCCGTTTCTCCGTACAGTTGTCCTGTGACTGATCTCTAGGAGTTACCATCTACCCTGATGGTGTTCGAAAGGAGCACAAAACTCCTGCTTGTTTGATCAATGTTCCCCTCTCTTCGCAGATTGCAGCAAAAATTGGTGGAGATGGTGTCCCACCAATGAGCAACAACGGTGGTGCTGAGAACTATGCCTTCCCAGCACAGAAGCGATCACTAGAAGACGCAGGTCAGAGGCCAGAATGGCATTTGGAACGAAGTTCTTTTGAGTGTCCTCAAAGACATTCTTGGTTTAAAAAAAAAAAAAATGTTTGCTTTGTTTCTTCAGATCAACCGGATGCTAAAAAGATGGCTTCCCAGAGTGACCGGGATTCTGCATTGTGTAGGTTGAACATGCACACCCCTGGCATACACTCACTTCTGCCTCATTCTCGCTGTCCCTGACAAATGTTTCTTCTCTCCCCAGCCATTGGAGCTCAACTGGCTGCACTGTCACAACAGAGGTACAGGTTACCGTTTTGTCCAGGTTTTTGTTTGCGTACCCTGCGTTGTTCCTATTAAAAAGTACAGTCATTTGGTTGTTAGGATCGGAATGGATCAACATTAAATCTGCAGGATAACGGGTGTTAACTGTTGGAAGAAAAAAAAAGCCTAGAAATCAGACAAAATTGAGCGCATTACAATCTAAGAGGCCAAACATGGTCGGAAAAAACATTGTATTATAAGAGCCATTTGAAATGCTTAATGTTTTTCTAGCAATATCCTATTTTAAATTAGGCTGAAAGTGAACTGTTTAACTGTTGGGTAGAGGGGGCGAAACAGTGAGGAGTTGTCAAGCTTTGGGAGTTCAAATCGAAATAATCATCCAAAATTAATCTTCATCTGTCAAAAAACCTGATAATGATCACGGTTCTTTTTTCTCTTATTAATTTTATCGATCCGCTTACTGAGTGAGCAAGCCATTCGCGTCAGCAGCCGTTCCCTCAAACTCAGTGGGCCTAAAGAAGGTTAAGACTTAAGTAAATAAATCTGGCAGATCATAGTTTCTTTACTGTGAAACTGACTGAATTGATTGACATTTCATTGATGCGCCTCCAGAGCGACTAGAACAGCTGAGCGCCGCTGTGTGTGTGTGCAGCAGAGTTCAATCTTCCAGCGGGAGCACGAGCTCGTTCATACACCCATGGTTATTATTCTATATCTAATTAAAACGGGTAGGCCTATTCACATGAAGTCATGAAAAGACCAACTGATCGCGAACAGCAGGGAACCAGGTTAAATTTAATGATTAAATGAATGATTAGATGTTTTGGGAAACTACACGTTGTTTAACGTTATATATCAGCAGAAGGGAGGGAAAAAAGCGTTTAACAGACTATTTCTTGTGCCGACTACCAAGTGCAGCAACGTCGTGTGCATCCCTAGTTGATACGGTTAGCTATTAAGAAACGACTACATTTTGAACGAAGAGTTGATCCCAGTTGCCTCTCAGACTTTTGTTTCTTTTATCTGCCACTGCGTAGCTTTTTGAAAATGTATTTATATTCACAATTTAACATGATTGTTTAACCTGTCCAGCGCTAGGCCCTCCACCCTGACCGAAGAGTACCGGGTGCCGGACAGCATGGTCGGTCTCGGTGAGTACGCCAGCCTTTGTGCTATTCCTCTGGTTCTTGTGGTGTTATGTTTTTCTCACAAGCACTTGATGGTATCTTTGACAGTGATTGGACGAGGAGGAGAGCAGATTAATAAGATCCAACAGGACTCTGGCTGCAAGGTCCAGATTGCCCCTGGTGAGTGGTGTGCTGTTTTTGTCCTAAAAATGTAAATGCTTGTTAAAGATGTCGATTAATTGCTAAACCAATTTGTGTGTTGTTGTTTTTTCCCCTCCTCAGACAGTGGCGGACTTCCAGAAAGAAGCGTGTCACTTACAGGACCGGCTGACGCTATACAGTAAGTCGTGTCTCCGCCAACACGGGCCGCGTTTCCCATTGTCTTTCATGTGTTCTGCATCCTTTGATAGCCCCTCGTAGGCCTTTCCCTGATATTCATAGGCCTAACGATGAATGTCTATCTTTTTTTCAAAAGGAAAGCGAAGATGTTTCTGGATGAGATCGTGTCCAGGGGCCGTGGAACGCCACCTTCCTTCCATGAGTCCTCCTCCAACGGGGGGCAGGGAGGCTCCATGCAGGAGATGATAATCCCAGCTGGCAAGGCGGGTCTGATTATTGGCAAAGGAGGAGAGACCATCAAACAGCTCCAGGTGGGTCACAAAGGGTATCTTGGGCAAATGAATGTATTGAGCCTCATGTTTGAATCAGCTGTGTTATTGGTGTTAACCAAATACTCTTCTGTGATTTTCCCAGGAGCGGGCTGGAGTGAAGATGATTCTGATTCAAGATGCTTCTCAGCCACCGAACATGGACAAACCCCTGCGCATTATTGGGGATCCCTACAAAGTGGAGGTACCCGACACTAAGGGCCGAAACACGCCCTGCAAATGAGTTTAGATTAGATGAAAATTGTTCGGCTAGACAATTGAAATTCTCCCTACCCCCGATGCAAATGTAATGTCGCAGCGTAGCTCTCGATGGCCCATACAATTACCATAACCATTATACACTTCTACCAGGATATTCTCTGCTTATGGACTTTTAAATTGTTTTTTTTTTACCTTTTTAATCTATGCCTTTTGCCCTTCGTCTCTTTAATAAGTATTTGTTTTTATGTGATTGTAGCAAGCAATAGAGCTGGTCAACGAGATTCTTCGAGAGCGTGACCATGCTGGTTTTGGAGAGAGAAATGAGTATGGATCCAGGATGGGCGGCGGCGGTGGTGGTGGTGGAGGAGGCGGAGGAGGAGGCGGCGGTGGTGGCGGCGGCGGTGGTGGTGGCGGCGGCGGCGGCGGTGGTGGCGGCGGCGGTGGTGGTGGAGGCATAGAAGTAAGTATAGTTTATATTGGCACGCGTAGACATGACTTAACATAGGCTATGCTCTGAAGCAATCAAAGGCTTCAGGCATCCAGGATCATTCAGGATCCATGTTCTAAAACTCATGCTTGCGAGTAGAAATAGTTTTCTTGAGTCGCAATGTACCTGGATGCAGGAGGGTATGTTTGCAATTCTCAGGAATTTTAGTTTACTCTGCAGGTGCCGGTCCCCCGTCACTCTGTGGGAGTCGTCATTGGTCGAAATGGAGAAATGATCAAGAAGATCCAGAACGACGCGGGTGTGAGGATACAGTTCAAACCAGGTGTGTGCTGCACTGATCACATATACGTCAATGTGAAAACTGGTACTAATTCTTCCAAAGTAAATGTTAAACGCTTGCTATATTTTGAAAGAAGTTTGAAATACAATTGCATTCACTTTCCTGCCACACAAATACATTCTTGTTCTATTAGCTTTTCCGCAACATCTGCCTAAATGTAAAAGCATAAAGGCTAGTTATCTATTAAAAGCACATGTTGGTTGCATTGGAAACTAATAATGCATTACATTACAACGGCATAAAATGTATTTTCGCTTGACAATGTTGCGTTTTAGGAAGGTACAGACATTTATTTAAAAAAAAAATTCTATAATGGTTTTGCAAAGGCAATCTGTTGAATCAGATTGCCCAATTTGATGGAAAATTAGCAAATACCTTTTCTTGTTTATAATTTATTTGTATGTTTTACAGATGATGGTTCAAGTCCTGACAAAATTGCCCACGTCATGGGTCCACCAGACCGCTGTGAACACGCAGCCTCCATCATCAACGAGCTGCTGCAGAGCATTCGTGTCCGAGACGAGGAGGGACAGGGCGTAAGTGTAGCGTTATGTGGAGAGGGCCAGTTGAAGTCTGCGATGTGAAAGCTTTGGTGCTATAATGTGTGGTGTCTCCTTCCCAGGGTCCACCTGGGTCTGGCATGCCACCCGGTGGGCGTGGCAGGGGGCGGGGCCAGGGGAACTGGGGCCCTCCGGGAGGAGAGATGACCTTCTCTATTCCTGCGCACAAGTGTGGCCTTGTGATTGGCAGAGGTGGCGAGAATGTCAAGTCCATCAATCAGCAAACGGGGGCGTTTGTGGAAATCTCCCGTCAGCCGCCGCCCAACGGTGACCCCAACTTCAAACTGTTCACCATCCGTGGGTCCCCGCAACAGATTGACCACGCAAAACAACTGATCGAAGATAAGATAGAGGTAGGCTCTCCATGTCTCATCGGTTGTACCATCCGTTGATGTAAGCAAAAAAGATGAATTGTGACGATTGATTTTGAAGTGAAACTATTTTCTTTTCCTTGCCCAGTATCCCTGAGAAGGGGATTTGTAAAATGTCAGTAATGTATTTATTAGTTTCACAACACACAAAGTCCATCTAAATGGTCTGTGTTTTTAGGGTCCCTTGTGTCCTGTGGGTCCGGGTCCGGGCGGCCCAGGTGGTCCGATGGGTCCCTACAATCCCAACCCTTACAACGCAGGACCCCCGGCCGGCCCCCCTCAGTAAGTACAACTGATGGCGAAACACTGGAAGCTTCCCGTAGTACTACAGTACCTTCTATTTAAAAAAAGATAAGTGCTCATGTACTCACTTGTTCACATCTCCTCCCCCTATAGTGGTGCCCCCCCTGGTGGTCACCAGTACGCTCCCCAGGGATGGGGTAACGCCTACCAGCAGTGGCAGGCCCCGGCGCCCCATGACCCCAGTAAGTCTCCTCTTGCTCCTTTAAAAAAAAAAAAAGTTGTCCGTGTCTTGGGGCTGTCCACCCTGCGCCTGAATGTCCGCGCTTCCCGTCTGTTCGCCTCCTATGTCATCATTAACCTTCTCAATCTCCTTCTGTCCAGGTAAGGCTTCAGCTGACCCCAATGCAGCGTGGGCGGCCTACTATGCTCAGTACTATGGCCAGCAGCAGCCCGGAGGCCCCATGCCAGGCCAAGCTCCCGGGGCTCCAGCAGCAGCACCCGCAGACCCGGGCCAGGTAGCTCAGACCCCCGGCGGCCAGCCGGACTACACCAAGGCCTGGGAGGAGTATTACAAGAAGATGGGCATGAGTAAGTTTGGATGTGTACTGAAGGAACTAGTTGGTAGAACTCTGAACTGTGCTGTAATGATTTGACTTTATTTTTTTGTCTTTTTTGTGGTAATGTTGGATGAGGTACTGTGCCATTAAAAAAAAAAAAAAAGAAACCTGACAATAAATGATACATGCCTGGCTCTGATTCTCGGTGTAGCCCGATACGTCAATTAAAACTTGATTGTATTACAATTACTTTGGCTGGATTTGCTCTACACTCGCATGGAAAGAAAATCTTTCCATTTTACTGCAGTTTAAATGTGCCTTGTTCAACGGCAAGAGGCTTCATGGAGAGCATCAGAATACTGCAGTGATCCTTCAAACTGTCATGCATTACAAAGATAACGGTCTGATGATATATACATGCCCTAGCTGCTCAGGTTTGCCATTAAAATCCATTTTAGGTTAAGTAATAACGGTGGTTCCAGATAAATTTCTACCGTGTGCGTGTCATGCTCCAACTGTGCCGTGTGATTTCAGCCCAGGGCGGTGGAGGAGCCACAGCGGCAGCTCCAGGCACAGCAGCTCCAGCACCAGGGGGAGCCGCTGCAGCCGGAGGCCAGCAGGACTACAGCGCAGCCTGGGCGGAGTACTACAGGCAGCAGGCCGCCTACTACGGACAGCCAGGCCAAGCCCCAGGACAGGCAGGCACTCCACAGCAGGGACAGCAGGTGTGTACATGTACATATGCCATTTTAAACCATCGGCATGTATTGTAAGTACACAACGTTGGTTTGTAATGCTGATTGTTAACATGTGATGTATTGTAATGTTTCAGGCCCAGTAAAGTTTGGTGCTCCGGTCATCTGGTTGGATGCCATCTCCCTGTGAATTATCTCTACCCGGACTATGGTTGTTTGATCACGGTTCTTCCTTTAATTACTTTTTTTCCTTTTTCTGTCGAGCGACTCATTTACGCTTGCTTTGTGAGACCTTTTCCAAGGTCATTTTTATATTTTCCTTTTTTTGTTTTTGGTACGTTTAAAATATAAGCTGAAGAGAATGTGGGAAGACTAATGATTTGAACAAAGCACTAATGGACTCCATGGTATTCAATTCTTCACTCACCAGTTACTTACCAGCTACATGCAATTGCAGGACAAAGCAAATGTATTTCTTGTGTGCTCACATCATGACAGCATCTGTATATACGTGTCACACTGTAGTAAACTTTTTGTTCTACTGATGGTGAAATCCTGTTTAGCAGTACTTTCAGTATTACAAAACTAATGTTTGTTTAAAATGTCACCTTTTTGCTTTTAGACGGTTATAGGTTTTTGTTTTTTATTCAAACATTCCCACTGTTAAGTTGCAGATAAAATGTTAACCCTTTTTTTTTTTCTTCCTATTGCTATCATGAAGAGGGTCATGTGTCTGTCTGTATACAGTGTATGCTACTGGGCAGAAACATGTGTTCAAGTTGATACCCACTGTATCCTAGAACGCTTTTTGAGTTTAGTTCTGCAAAACCCATGACTCTCTTTTTTTGTGTGACAACGTTATAGTTGGAAGAACTTTCTTTTATTTTTGTTGCAATAAGTCATGTCATTGTATGCTGAATTTTTAATTTTTTACTGCTTGTTTTTAAAGACTTAATAAAAACATACAACGTGGCTTTTTGTTTGTTTATTCAAATGTGGAATTACCAACTCTCGTCTAGTAAAACCTCGTAAACATTCAGAGAACTATTGCGTAACATTAATATCGATATTATTGGCTTGTTAAAAGATGCTCAGCGTGGCGCGGGGGGTGATTGGTGTGCCTCTCGGTCATTGAAGGGGCTCCTTTTAGAGTCGACCAATTGGCAGGCCAGTCTACACACAACAGTTCAATGGGAGATGGCGCCCAGCTCGAAATCAGAAAAGGACAACAAACAGAAATCTCAAAGAAAACACAAAGACCATGTTGTCAAGCTTCTTACTCGCGGGAAGGTGGGCACCGATTCGAACAGTTGTTGGTACAAAATCTAAGTCGGCCGTTTTGTTTTACAATGATCTGCATAGTTTGCCTTTTGCAATAGCTAGCTGTGTTAGCTTGCTAAATAGTTAGCTGTTCGTTGCAAACATGTTGCTTCTTTGTCTGTCTTGGTAGGGTTACTCGGCATTCAAACTTTACGATAAGCGGGATGGCAATAGTAACAGACTGTTACTGTTGATTATTTTTATATTCTATGTGCAATAGTCTTATCAGTTGCAATTAGCTACGTACAGACATCCCAGTTGGTAGTTAGCATTCTAGCTTTTACCAGCAATGCCTAACTATCGTCTTAACATCACATTTAATACATGTAGTAAAAAGTAGTATTAGGCCACTGTGTCCTTGTCAATTCAACCGCGATGGCGGTTTAAAATGACCATTAAATGACCATTCCCTGTTCAAATAAGCTAATGCATTTGATCAATTCAAACTAGCTCACATGCTTGTTTGAAAGTAATATACATCCTGCTAAATACAGATATCCTTGTCGGTATCTGCATTTTACAACATGCTTGTACATAAGGCTTTTGTTTATCGTGATTTGTGTTAAACGTGTCGACCTTTCCTCCCGTTTAACTTTCTTATCCAGCTGTCAGGTCAGTTTTCTCAACGCCTGTTTAGGAAGCTACCACCGAGGGTATGTGTCCCTTTAAAGAACATCGTCAGTGAGGAGTTCCTCAGGGCAGGGTAAGTGTGTGTTTTATGTTTTGTGCATTGCTAATCTGCTGTTTCATAGCCAGAGTGTATACTGTTTGTGGACGCTAATCATGCAGGTGTACGAGGGATACTGTTGAAGTCTCACATCTTACACAGTGGTCGTGATGGTTATGATTTGCTTTAAATTCATACTCGACTACCCTTTTGCTTTCAGTCACATCTTTCTTGGCTTCACAAAATGTGGCCGCTATGTTCTGTCCTACACAAGTGATTGTGGGGAAGATGACGACTTCTCTTTCTACACCTACCATCTCTACTGGTGGGAGTTCAACCTCCACAGCAGACTCAAACAGGTAAGACCATCACGTTCACACATTTGCTGCTGTGCCACCAGGTCCTCTATCCCCAAATATGTACCTGAATGTAGGACTGTGATTGGATATTCAGGCAGGAACAATTGCATTTCTATTCACTCTCACCCTTTTCCTCTTATATATTATATAATGCAATCGCAGCCTAACTTAATGTTTCTCACTTTTTCCCCTTCAGGTCCACCATGTGCGACTGTTTGCAGGGGAAGAAATTTATAGTGATCTGTACCTAACTGTCTGTGAGTGGCCCAATGACCGCTCCAAAATCGTCATCTTTGGATTCAAGTAAGACATAATAATACACAATACATTTGGAGGGAATTCCTATTTTTTTATATTTTTAGGTAAAAAAAACATTAAACATGGATGAAGGCTTATTATTGTGTGTGTGTGTGTGTGTGTGTGTGTGTGTGTGTGTGTGTGTGTGTGTGTGTGTGTGTGTGTGTGTGTGTGTGTGTGTGTGTGTGTGTGTGTGTGTGTGTGTGTCTCTCTCTCTCTCCATCCATCTATGCCAGTACAAGGAGTTCCAGCTCGGTTCTGATGAACCTGATGATGAGTGACGAGAACAACAGAGATATTTACATCACCATTGCTTCCATGCCCCCGCCCAAGCCTTGCTCTCAATGCTGTCCGCTTCCTTCAGTTTCCACAATACGTACAGGTACGCCCCAAAACCCCCAGGCACTACTCGGCAGACCCCTTTTTCTCTCCTAACTGTGCCCTTTGGTTCGGAAAAGACTTGGGACTGACTTTTACACTCACTTCCTGTATCATCGCTACAACAGCTGAGTTTTTCACAATGGCTATTTTTGAGTCAGTTTTCCTCCACCTACAAAAACACTACATGAACAGCCAGTCGTGCAGCAGAGACACACACGCATGTAAATTAGAACCACGCTGTCTAACCGCCGCATTCGGGTGCACACACGTACATTGGACGATGGGCTACAAATTGCACTCTGAAAACTGTATTTGTGCTAGCGTTAATTCCAAAAAAATGTCTACATCAGCACCGTGCATGTGCACATACACATAGTGCACCTCACACACACCTCTGGAAAACATCGTAGGGGAAACACTGGTGATAATTATTATCGACTGATATGAAAAATATTCTCGTGATAACATTTTTGGCTATGTCGCCCAGCCCTAGGATAACTCCGGGTTCACAAAGGGATACTCCCATCCCATTTTTCTGTTGCACCCATGCACTGAAACAATTCATTTTGGGTATTCGTTGTTCCTCAGGGTTGCTATCACACCATGATGGGTGACTCAGAATTCAGGCAGGCAAGGGAACTTTATGAATCTGAAAGATCCTACACACTACAACTTTCTTATGAGTTTCCACTACTAGATGCGCTCTCTCATCGGTTCCCCCTGCTCTCCAGGTGGTGGCGAGTGTCTGGAGCATGGCTACGTGCTCAACAGCAGGTACCAGGTGGTGTACCCCTTCCCCACCTTCCAGCCAGCATTTCAACTCAAGAAAGACCAGGTCATCCTGCTGAATACCAGCTACTCGCTAGTGGCCTGCAGCATCTCCCTATGCCCAGGTAGACACGCATGTGCAGAGTCCAAAATGAACAATGAAAATGAACGATTTGGCAGGTAAAAGAAAATGCAGGGTTAGATATTTAAGCGATTTGCTTGGCCGGTACATTTTTCCACTCTGGCAGGTAAAAAGACGTAAGTGAGTAAATGCGCTACTCTTATCAGCACCTTACATTGGCCCCCATCGTGTTTCTAGTTGCTTACATCTCTTTTTTTTATCTCTTATTAGCAGACCAGGAACAGTCCTCTCAGATCCTCTACTCCAGTGGAGCCACTTCTCCTGCGACTCAGTCGGCCTCCTCCACGGCCTCCTCGTCGCCCCCTTCCTCCGCTCTGCCACAAGGATCCCCCGAAGGCCGACAGGCGCCCAGCCGACCCGGCCCGTCCCCGCTGTCTCCCAGCCAGACACAGGCAGCCATGCGGGCACGGGAGTTTGCGGCCGATCTCTTCCGACGCGCCCAGGGCGGAGGCTGGGACGAGGGCGACGGCGAGAGGAGGCGAGCGGAGGGAGGAGAAAAAGAAGCGGCTCTCTGTCCGGCAGAAAAAAGGGGAAGCCATGACACTCTGAGAGGAGAGGAAGAGAGACGTGGGGAGGGAAGCGAAGAGGAGGATAGAAGGACTAGTTTTCCACAGCCTTCCACGTCGGACGGGGAGCACGCTGTCGCGCGGCATTCGGAGCAGGATTTGAGTCCCGCCCCCTCCTCCTCCTCATTCGCTTCATCTCCGCGGACCCCGCCCTCGTCCTCGTCCCAGGAGACGGGGGCCAACGAGCCGGGCTACGTTAACTACACGCGCCTGCACTACTGCCTCCAGCAGCCAGGGGCAGCAGAGCCTGATGCTGGAGGTGAGAGATTATATTCACTTGCTTGTCCAGTTTAGCCTTTAAAATTGTATGTGAATTTGAGGTTTGTATATCTAGGCAAAATCCAACCATGTTTACACATAAATGATCACATAAAAATGTAGGATAAGAATACATCTGCAATGCACTTATATATATATATATATATATAAACACAAAATCTGCTTGCCCATGAGTTTGCTATTTTTGAGCTCCGTGAAATATATTTCACTGCTCATAATATCTTATATTTTTTAAGTGCCATTTAGCCAGTTTTTAACTGCCCTCTACCTAACCATGCCGTTGGATACACCAAGAACTTCAGCTGTTCTCTTATTAAGAAGCATTGTGTGTCCGTATCTTTTGTAACGCTCTAG
>OOFB01016257.1:17920-29478 GCA_900323305.1 Trachyrincus murrayi | reverse complement strand
TGGGAGGAGGAGGAGGAGGAGGAGGAGGAGGAGGAGCCGAGGACCAGGTGGAGACGCCCCCGCGCAGCGACACGCCCAGCGAGGACGCGGCGTCCATCCCGTTCTCCAGCAGCCCTGACTCCCCCTGCGGGAGGGGGGCGGCGGCCGGCCCGGTGGCCACAGCCAGCCGGGGGTCCTCGGCGACGGGGAACCCCCGCCCGCCTCACCACCAGGACGGGGAGGAGAAGGAGGAGGTGACGCCGGGGATCATGCGCTCGCCCAGGAGTCAGAGGCTCACGCCGTCTGCGCTGCTGTACCGGGCGGCCGTCACGAGGAGTCAGGTGAGCTCCAGTATATATACTGATGTATATATAACTATATAAATATAAACACTGATATATATATAACTATATAAATATATATACTGATATATATATAACTATATAAATATAAACACTGATATATATATAACTATATAAATATAAATACTGATATATATATAACTATATAAATATATATACTGATATATATACAACTATATAAATATAAACACTGATATATATATAACTATATAAATATATATACTGATATATATATAACTATATAAATATATATACTGATATATATATATATATAGTTATACAAGAACTATATTATTTATGGTTTGACCAATCATGCTTCTGTGCTGTTGTGTGGATTCCATGGTAACAGAGATAATTCTTGTAGGGTTTGGTTCTCAGAACATTTTGTGAATAGTCCATTTTCTCCTTGATGTAGGCCTACCAAAACACTGCATTTGTTATGTTCAGAATCCGAATCAGAAATAGACCGGGCATTGTCCAGTAAGTTTGCACATATCAGGATTTTTTTTTTTTTCTGATAGGTTGACTGAGGACATTCATTTAAAAAAAGGAAAAAGCCGGGCTGATGTAATTATCTGCCGCGTCTGATGGACTTTTAGTGTCATCAGCGTTGCATTGTACCATACAAGGTCGAGCAGTATGTGCATGCCGAATGATTGAAAAAGCTTTCCACTTAAACATGGCTGATACGTTCACAGAGACGTGGAGTGTCCTCAGAGGAGGAGGAGGGAGAAGTGGACAGTGAGGTGGAGTTACCACGGAGACGGTGAGGGTTTGCAAAGTGCTTGAACATACACTGGAACTATTAACTATTGTCTGTACCAAGCTCTGTGTCTGCACGGGTGCTGCACACTGTTCTCAGTGTAATGGAGAGAAGACAACATGATTTACCTCGAGTATTAACTTACCCCCAAATAAAGGCAGCACTTTTAAAACTAGCATGTTGTGATAAGGTGTAAAAGCATGGTTTATGACTACCTGATGGCTACTATATTGTGATTTATTATTATTTTAAGATGAATATAATTATATTTATGTTAAGAAACCTAATTAATTTCATGGATCTTCCTATGACACCCGGGCACCCGCACATTATGACGTAAAAGATGGATTATGATTACAATATTTTTTAAATTATATCCAAGAATATCATTATATATATGTGAAGAAACCCAATGTATCTTTCATGTATTTTCCTATGACCAGCATATTGTGATGATATGTAAAAAGATGGTTTATGACTACCTGATTGTGATTCATTCTGATGCTCGAAGCACACGGAGCACAAATTTCAGTTCATATTTAGAATCATGTTGTTTTAGCTGAGTGAAGCACACAGAGGCACCGATGTGGCGAGGCTGTATTTTTCCACTCGAGTCGAGTCTATTTTAGACACGAAAGTAAAAAAACAAAAACCTAATTGACATACTTCCTGTATTTCCAGGCGTCCGGTGAGCATGAGCAAGTGCCAGTCGCTGTCCACCTTCAGCTCTGAGAACCTCTCGGTGTCGGACGGAGAGGAGGAGGGCAACACCACGGACCACTCCCACAGCGGCACGCCTGACGTGGTCAGCACCAACACCGACGAGAGGCTGGACGACAAGAGCGACGATCTGCTCTCCCAGGGCTCCGAGATCCCGGCCGACCCGGCCGACCCTCGCCAGCTGGCCTCCGACGGGCTGTCTGAGAAGGAGGCGGCCCTGCAGCAGGTGAAGACCCAGCTCACCACCGACCATAACAGCTACCAGGTAGGGTGGATGGATAGATAGAGAGACACCGGTAGATGGATATATAGATAGATAGATAGATAAATAGATCGATAGATACCGGGAGATAGATGGATAGATATAGATACCGGTTGATAGATAGATGGATGGATGGATGGATAGAGAGATAGATAGATGGATAGATAGACAGGCAAACAGATAAGACGCAAAATCCCTCTCACGCTGCCGATGAGGATTGTATACAAATAGGCTTGTAGTTGAACACCTATAAAAACACGTGCGACATAATGCACCGACCGAGCCGTATTGGCCACCACACACGATGACTGAAAGGGACAATGCGCTACTCTGTTTCCAAGCATGCTAATGAGATGACATGCTAACGGTGATTAATGAGAGGACATGCTAACGGTGATGTGATTGTGCACCAGGGCCTCTATGATGATTCAGACTGTGACAGCACGGAGCTGGACCACTCAGGCAGCGCAGAGCCCAGCTGCCCCCCCACTCAATGGTGAACAGACCCCCACCCCCATCCCCACCCCCACCCCCATCACCACCCGTTAAAACACCCCAACCCCTTCCTGAGCGGAGCCGATCAAACGTCACGCTACCAGGCCTCAGCACCCGATGACGACGGCCCGCGTTCCACGCTGCCGTTTTAAAAGGATCTCCGTGACATCACAGAGAGGGCGGTTCTCCACAGCCAACCACAAGGTACCAAACGGGACTCCTGACCTGAGTGTATGGATATACGTGTCCAGATACTGGACACACACTAACACACACACACACACTGACACACACACACACACACACACACACACACACACACAAAAACGAAAAATGTCAATCAAAACAACAATCCAATGCAAAATGACAAATTACTAAATAGGACTGCATCCATCACTGCAGACCCCCTACAGAGAGGAGAAAGCATGTTGTCTTCGGTAGCAACAGGCCCAATCACACACACACACACACACACACACACACACTCTCTCTCTCACAGCATGGCAGAAATGTAACTCCCGTTAACCCCCGTTAAAATCGGACAACGTTGTTTTCATTAGCAGCCGTTGGCTAATCCGTTAACGCCACTTTGTTCATGCGCATTATGTATTTATTTATTGTTCGAAAACGTCATGTTATTTCACGCAATGTCGTATTTTCTTGGTTATGTACAAATCCAATCGGGCGTGTGACAGTGTGTTCATGGCCCTTACATTGCTGCTTGCACTTCAGTTCATACGTTACTGTTTACTGCATTTCTACCAAAAACATTATGCACTGACTTATTCATTTGTCATTAGTTTTTACAATTAATTTATTCCATACTAACTAAATATTTTAATGTTTACATTTGTTGTCATTATCTTTTATTTATATTTGCATATCAGGGATTATGTTGTCATTTTCTACAGTCTGGGTTTTAATATCAGTGTAAATATTTGACATTGTAAAATGACCACATTTTTAAAAATATAAGACTGTATAATTGAACGGTGCTGATGTTTTTAATGAGATGGCGCTACTGTACATGAGGCTATGAGTGTGTGGTAGTAGAACAGAGCTGCTGTTCATGTGTGGACTGACTGGATCCACAAGATGGGAAAAGCTATTTACAGATCAGCAATATGTCTTCTCTGTGCTATTTCCTTTAGAAGGTCAAAGCAACGGGATATCAGACTGGCTTGTGTTTTGGTATTGCAGTGTTGACTGTATTAAAAAAAAAGGCAATACCTCTTCCCAACCCTCACCTTGTACATCTAGACATGTACATATGATGACAAACGCATGCTTGTAGAGAGAAAATATGGGTTGCATTATCATGTATTTATGACTATTGTAATTGATCTTTGTAGAACTCACAAATGAACAAATATCAACAGAACAAAACAGAACCAATGCCAGTTCATTGAAAGTAAACTTTTCGACTACATATGAAGAGATTTGTGAAAGCGAACAAATGAGGTCTGGACACATTACGATATTAAGCATCAACTACTACACAACTACTCCTAAAATACACAGCTCTTGGAATGACAGCGCTGAGAATTTGAATTGGGATTCCTAGAATGTTAATACTATATGCATCTTGCTTCTTGTAAATCCAATATAACCATGGTTTTGAAAGATCAAATCGATCTTTTACAAAAATTGGCAACCATAGGATACAAGGTTTGTTTTTATAGACTCTGCAAATATGTAAAACACTGACTTTGAATGTTCAACTGTATTGTTTTCTCCTCCTGAAAGATGTTAACACAGGTCGATGTGCCCAATGAGGCTCTATGTAAAATCACAAATTTCCTTTAGTTTTTTGTAAATTCATATTAAAAATGACATATAATCCTTTAAATGAACATTAACTTTGGCGCAATCTTGATTTACGAATAATGTTGGTCAATTAAAACTCCCAATTTAAGACTCAAATGTGATGAAGTCCCCCCCCCCCATACACACACCAGCACATCATCCGGAAATGGTTTGCAATTGACGAGCTGCAAGGGCCCATCCAGACATGATATGAACTCCTCCCATGTCCTTCAGTGAGCAGCCTTGTGGCCAACTGCTCAACCCGACTTCAGAGCACTGAGCAGGCGAATGACTTGGCAGTATCCACTCAATAAGCTAAAAAATGGCAGCTTCTCTATTGTATATTAGTACTTTTATTTTGAGCTTCAAGACCTGGTTATCTGTCCCTCAACCAAAACAAATTCTCGAACAAAAAACAATATTGCCAAAAAGCAAAAATACTGCCCTCTAGTGTCCGGATCTTAGAGGTACTTGTATGTTCCAATGATTTGAACGAAGTTGTAATATTTTTTTTTAATACTGCATTGTGTATTGTAATTGTGTACAAAAAATATATTTAAGAGAACAGTTTAAAATAAAAGTTCACTCAAAACGCAGACTTTGTGTGAACGTTTTGAATTTATTTCATCAGCAACTAACAAAATTCTCACAGCATTTCCATTTTCTTTTTAAACATTGTTGTGGCACCCAGGTCTAGTCTCAAAAACGTGCACAGAAGGTGTTTCTTTCCTGCAAATAATGAAAATAAAAATCTTGACTCAAGCAAAGCAAAGAGCAGGGACCCAGTGTCACCCGCCCCACAACGCCTACTTCCAGAGCTTAAAGATCCAGTTCAGAGCAGCCTTGCATTCATAGAGCAACCAACGTTTCAGGAGTTATTAATCCACTTTGGTAGTTCAAAAAAATATTTCCTCCATTTTTAAAACAAATATTCCAACTTTTTTTTTGTTGTTGTAGTAGTAGTAGCATATATATATATTTATATATATATCAGTCTTTACAAAAAGAAGCAGAGAGAACCCTCTTGGCTTTCCAGCCCGTGAAGACAGGCCCTGCTAAACCCTCCCATCCCGGCAACGTATGGACATGAACGACCACTGGGCCGACAACACGAGGTGGGACACGCGGGAATGACACAGAACGAGGAAAATAAAAACAGGTGGTGACGTGCACAGTACGACATGAAGGGAAAAACTGCAGTATTGCAATCCCAAGTGTTAAGATCGGTACTTCTACCCAACGTTTTTTGTCTGTGACCGTGTGAGCAACACACTCCTCTAGGGTGACGAAGGTGACGTGGTGGTGGCGGCTTGGAGACTTCAAACGTCTCTGGATCCATGTGTGTTTAGACATTTCAAAACGGGTCAAAAGAATAGGCCATTGGAAGAGATTGAGGTAACAAAAAAGAGAAAGGGGGGGTAAAGAAATATTGGGAAGCCACTCTATTCTTATTTTTGATACTTTTTTATTTTTCCATTTTTTGGTCATTTCCTTTTATAAGGGAAAGAAAAGAAAAAAAAACAATTCTGGCTGTACAGAACTAAAGGTAAGAGACCTATCCAGAGCTGCCAGACTCTCCTCTTATGGTGGCCAAGACAGACAGGAATGAGGGAAACGTACAAAGAAAATAAAGGGGAAGAAAGAAAAAAAACAACTAATAAATCATTAAAACCTCCAAAAATGGACTCAAAAATGAGAATTAAAAACCAAATCTTTTCTTTCGACTAAAAACAAAAATAAATAAACACACCAGATCAAATGAATGGCAGATGACGTGTTCTCAAACCGAGGAAGAGGCAGGGTAATAATACATAAGTTTATAAGTCGGACCGGTAGCCATCGCATGTATGTGTGCGTGTATACGTCGTTTCTATACACGTGGAGCTAGTGCATGTGCAGCGTCTTCAGTTGGCTGCCAGTCCTGTGGCCTCGGAGGAGAGCCTAGGGAGGGAGCGAGAGAGAGAGAGCGAGAGCGAGAGCGAGAGAGAGAGAGCGAGAGAGAGAGAACAGGACACAAAAACATAGCAAGAGAGCAGGGGTAGGGGGTGAGAATTAGGCATGCAAAAGAACTCTGTACTATTTACATCATCAGCATCATCATCATCATATCGCGGACTCCAGGAACCGATCATTTTGATTCAATTAAAATTTGAGCGGGCCACTAACATGAATCATGGGGAACTGAAAATGTGCACATTCAGGACATCATCACCAAAACAACGGCTCTCGGAGGGGTACAAAAGGGTTTTCTAAAACCCCCCTCCAGAGATTTTGCCAATAAACTCTCCAAAAGAGTGACTTCAAATCGATACCTGAGGGTGGCTTTATCTTGATAAATAACCAGTATTTAAACGGTGGTTATACACAGGTGCGGGGCAACATGACATCCAAGTCCTACCGGCTACTACATCGGTTGAAAACCCCCCAAAAAAATAAAACCTGACATCTTTAGAGCGCTTATACCTTAACAAAGCATCCAACAAATAAGAGCGACAGGCCTTTAGAGAGAAAAAAAAAAGTTCAAGCGCATCCATCGCCCGTGCTGAAGGTCAAAGTCCCTTCGAGACATTACAGACTCACTGAGCGGTCTCTCGGAAGACGAGGGCACAAGACAAAGCAAGAGTGTTTACAACTAGAAATATGGCAACAGCCATATCTTGGTGGCTTTAGAATATGCATCATGTGTGTGTGTGTGTGTGCGTGCGACACGGCAGTCAGATACAAAAGCATTCAAAGCTTTGCAGGTAACTTGTAGTAGTAGTAGCAGTAGTAGTAGTAGTAGTAGTAGTAGTAGTAGTAGCAGAACGCATGTGGTTTCCACTGTTAGTAAGGGGACAGCCTTCGTCTTTTGGACTTGGAGCCCAGCTCTGGGGCAAGTTTGGGGTCGGACTGGGTGCTCGTCCCACCACCACCAAGGTGGAGGGCCAGGAGGGGGAGGGGCTTGAGACTGAGCAAGCTAGAGACACGCGCAGGAGAGCTAGGGGGCAGGGAGTCGGTGGAGGAGGAGGAAGAGGAAGAGGAGGAGGGAGGAGGGGGGAGGGCCGGCAGCCCGTGAGCCGACGAGGACAGAGGAATGGAGGCTGGGGGGGGTACCACACAGGAGGAGGAGGAAGAAGAAGCAGCGGAGGAAGAGGAGGTGGTGGTGGTGGTGGTGGTGGTGGTGGAGGAGGAAGGACACAGGCTGGTCTGTTCGGGGTTCAGGGAGGAGGAGGAGGAAGAGGAGGAGGAGGAGGAGGAGGGAGGAGGTTTAGAGGACTCTACACTGTAGAGAGAAGAGACAAGCAGAAAAGGAGGGACACACAGTGGGGACGGGTTACAGGGCAGGCTGCTGCATGGTGGGGGCTGGGAGGAATGGGGTGGCATGAATGGGAAATTACTTTTTAAAAAATGATAATGAAAAGATGCAGGGGCGAGATAACGTGGAGCGAGACGAGGGCCAAAGATGAAGGAACAGATGTGGCCAGTTGTGCCAAGTCATCAAATGTGATATCGGTAGGAAAACATCACATTTATAGGAGCAATTAAACATTTACCAAAAAGAATATGAGTTATTAGTGCATGCTTATAGGTAAGGGAGTTGGGCCTGTGTGTCGGGTATAGCAGAAGGCATTGCTGTGACAGGCTAGCAGAAGGATGCATGAAAATACTTTCCCTTTCCTTCCAAGTTTCTCTACACATCAACGGCCTATAATTTGAATGTCTTGATTCAAATTACTGCACAAAAAAATACAATAAATAAAAGTGTAAAATAGCCCCACACTCCATTTTTAACTCACTGAACTGACGAGCCACGGGCTAGCAGTGTAAAAGAGAGCGCCCAGAAGCTGTGAAGACCCTACGAACCGGTGGGCGCGTTTACCTGGCGTTGATGAGGTACTCGGCCAGGCTGATGCTGGCGGGAGAGCCCGTGATTGTCACCTGGCGGTCGGACGAGCCGTCCACCGGGTTGGCAATCTTGATCTGAGCGCCCGACATCTGTCGGATCTCGTTGATCTTGGAGCCCTGGCGGCCGATGATGCATCCGATCAGCTGTAGCAAAGCAGGAGAAAGGGGACGGGAGAGTCAAGACCGGTGTGTGTTTTGGACAAGCAAGCCGAAGGGTCACGGTACAGGCTATGGGGAATGCTATCACTCAGGTTTCTGGGTGCCACTCTGTGACCCGATTGTGCTACCCGGAAAGACCTTCGTCGTCGAGAGGATAACAACTAGCTGACTACAGCAGAAACACAAGTGCCCTAGTGTCACAGAATACTAAAACAGTATCTCTTAAGTTAACAGTCGAGGTGACTTATTATCAACTCATCCAGGGTCAAAATAAAAGCATTCACTCATCCAATGCCCTTACATCATTTGGAATGGTCATCTCGTGGGAACTTGTTTGGGCAGAAGCATCCATGCCTGAAAGAGAATAAGAAAGAAAACGCAAATAGTACAGAAGGACAACACACAGCAAAACTCCACACCACATGGTCTCAATGATGCGTTCAAAAGCATCAAGAACTGTACTATTCAGGAATACAATCCAAAAGCAATTCAACATAATATAATTTATATGGAAATTCACATTCCAACAATTCTAGTTAATTGGGCTGTATTGTGGTATTGGAAATAGGTAAACCCAATTAATTCACTACAATGATGAGGCTCCAAAGTCTTCATACTAAGTTCAATATTTATTCAAATATAATGGACCTTAATTTAGTTTAAATTTGCTCTTCAAGCTGGGGAATACCAGGCAACATAATCACCATCTCACCCCTGGAACCATTTTAAAATCAGTTTTGTACATAATAAAACATACATAATTACATAATAATAGTAAGCAATCACGGTACACAGCGTGCAGTGACAACCACGCTTCACAGGTGTACCGCTGCCATTCGGCAATAATAATGGGTTGTTAAAAAGGTAAAACTGTCAACTGAGATTGGTAGGCAGGCTACACACCAAGGTCTGTAGGAAAGGAAGTAGCTGTGGTTCGATAATACAATCTAGGGCTGGCCTGAATACATAACTCCAAGCTTCGGATAATCGTAAAGGTTTTCCAAAAGGGAAAATGAAAAAAAAAGTGAATTCATAGTGCATATCTTTCCCTGCATGAATCGGAGCCGGCGGAGACCACTGCTGCAGAATCATGTTTTTTTAATCAACTGATTGCAAAAAGCAAAACTAATATCACGTGGGATTGCTGCGTGGACATCAGTGGCTTTCGGATCCACAGGTTCATTACATCATTAACGCCCCCGCAACCTCTTACTTCTATGGCCGCTACTGACTAGTGGGAGCGCCACCATGGAAAACTAAATCATGGGGATACCTAAAGAAGACAGGTCCTCACCTACAAGCGCTTCATGTGTGCCCAGAAGACAGGTCCTCACCTACAAGCGCTTCATGTGTGCCCAGAAGAGGCGGCCGGAACGCATAGGCAGTGCTGGGATATTCTGACGAAACGTAACCTAACCTTCTGCCTGTGGTTCGGAAATGTCCGTCGGCATCAAATAAAATGATGAAAGCATTCGAATCCTCAATTGAGATCCGAATACCTACTTAACGAACGTCAGAATATTCATACCCATTTTCTAGAACCTACCGGTGAATCCCTGGTTGCTGGGGGCGATGGGGAACGGGCTCTGCTGCATGGCCAGCTGGTGTAACTTGGTGAGCTGTGGGGATATAGCAGCAGAGGAAGACTGTGAGAGGGAAGAGGAGGGACGGGGAGAGACAGAGAGAGAGAGAGGGGGAGAACAAAGGAAGGAAAGATGGGACAACAAGAGTCAGTCAGTACAAACTGGCAGAGAAAAGATACAATCGCAGGAAAGGAGATCACATCGTGACATTCTGCCGCTTTACTGGCTAAAAATCTGAAAGCACTGAATACATGACCGTCAATACGTCCTGCAGTTACACTCGTCTAAAGGGCCTCCAATAGGTGAATCTGTAGCCTGCTTCCATTGGTCTGCCTCTGTGCATGGCCACAACTCACAACCACAAGGCCCAGCATGTTGACCTTAAACGTATCCTTAAAGCCGGAAACACGCAAGACTTTTCCGATCCTGACCGACCGTGAAAAGACCGGGCACGGTACATTTAACGACTGATATTTCACAGATTACGGTCGTGGAGAAGCACATCCGTTACGTTAACCAGCCCAAACTGCAGGATGACGTTCGGAAACCGTCCGGTTTCCATATTTACAACTGGAATGGGGACGGTTCCCACCGGCCACAGGCTCGATCGGGAGGCTACACATTTAAATCCCCAAGCCCGGCACACCGCCTGCTGTGTCTGGCGCAGACTAGCGGAGCTCTACGGCACAGCTTGCAACACGCAGTAGCTGGCGATTTTAAAGGAGGTGGGTCACAGCAAGCCTCAACACAAGTCAGCAAAAAACACATTTCTCTAGACTAGAGGAAAAACCCAGTGGAAGAATGCTTGAAATGTGTGACGAAATGAAACAGAACACCATGAGGAACATGAAAAATGGAGGGTGATCGTTACGTGTGACTGAGTGGAGCATTTGGACAAACCACAATAAAACCAAACGTCAGCCGGTCAACTTAAAAGCCATTAACACATGCAAGGATCTGCATTAGAGAACAGGGCACGGCTGTCGTCACACCAGTACTGACGGCCACAACATATTGCACCAAAGCTATTTCGAAAGCAATTGCAACAATAGGGCATTTCTGCCATTGCGTCTTCAGGACATCCACCTAAAGCAGAGCTTGTTTTGCTGGGCTGACCGCAGCAGTCATAAACCTTCAGTTTGGCAGCCACTACGCTGCAAAACCCTGCTGTACGACTATACATTTGCTGTACTAGCATATCCTTGATTAAACTGCTAACATTCACAGTTGGCTGGCTAAAAAATGAAACCACCTCTCCCAGTGATCCTTATTAGGCACGTTCGTTCTAGAGAGGACACTATCCGATGGCCTACTTTCATGCAATATTTACACAACATCCTGCTTACATTCACAACATTTGAATTCCAGTTCGCAGTACCTACTTCTGGACACACACACACACACACACACACACACACACACACACGCACACACACACACACACACACACCCTCACCTTACCTTATTAGAACCATGTGTAGTCTGTGGGGGGAGTGTATTGTCATCTCTGTAAGACCTATTTAACGGCTGTACTGCAGACCGGA
>OOFB01016250.1:54832-72300 GCA_900323305.1 Trachyrincus murrayi | reverse complement strand
ACACCCCCCCCCCCCCCCCCCCCCCCCCCCATTTATGTCTCCCACTGGACACTAATTAGGCCATTCATTTTATAGGGGTTTTACACACACACACACACTGCCTTTTGAAAACAGAACATACATTTCAGACCAGAGAGTACAACCCCGCGTCTCCATCCGTCCTGCGGTTGTCATCCTGCACAAGGGTTCCGATGCCGACGTGTAATCAATTTTACAGTAATCAATTTTACAGTTTTTTTTCTTTTATTCAAATCCCGAAGAACTCGAACAATGTAGGACACACGACGTCGGGACCGAAAATAGGCCACATATGCAAGAGAAGGAGGAGCGGGCACGGGGACTGTGTGTGCGCGTGTGTGTGTGTGTGCGTGCGAACGTGCGTGTGTGAGTGATATCCAGATATTGCCTGAAGGCAAAAGAAAGTGAGGCCATAGACTCCTCCTGCCGTCTTACAGTACATCTACTGTACTATAGGGCTTGTACATCAAAATGCATCATGGGATTTATTGTTACTCCGCCATATTGAGAGGACTCAAGAGAGTTGTAGTACTGTACACCTGGTCGACTTGACTGCTGCCGTACACAGCTGCATGCTTCTCGCCACACACACAATGACAACCACGACGACGACGACGACAACAACAACAATGAAGACGGATACAAGATACAGGCCCGGCGTCAATGAGCCAGCCGACGTTGCTAGGCAACCACGCCAATTATACCCAACAACAAGCATCCGAATTAACTTGTCTTCTTGTACCGCGGCTGAGCAGCACAGCAGTGGAAATAAAACACTTTTAAACGACATGGGAATTATGTCAAGACGGAGAGACATCTGAAACACCTCCATATTTTAAATCACACAGATCATAGATTTGTTATTTGACATTATTTAAGACAGCAGGGATGGCATGTCTATATCTTCTGTGAAATCTGATACTTATCTTTTTTTAATGTTTTAATCTGCATTGCCACGGCTAGCAGTACCAAACTGATACACTGATCTCACCATGGTGAGAACAGAAGTGTTCTTGTTTGTCCGTTGCACTGAGCTACACTGTGCTGTGTCTACACTTGTGCGGCTGTAGTGCGTGGTTACACACACACACGCACGCACACACACACACACACACACACACACACACACACACACACACACACACACACACACACACACACGTGTCTGACCTGTAAAAGGTCAGTTTAATGTCAGTGTTCAGTCTCCAGAAAATTGAGAACTACAACAATAATGCTGTATATATATATGACTACTCTTATATATATATAATATATATATATATATATAAATACAGGTATATATATATAAATAAATATATAAAACTGCTTTCTGAATTTAAATGAACAAGTGCAGCGTATTCTCTGGAAGTTTTTGTTACAGAAGGTTTAATAATAGCAGGCTCTATAAATACAATGTCTTACTCACCAAGAACTGACTTCAAGTGCTGTCACATTTAGAGAAAAAAAACCCTCCCTGCCCTGATTTATGATGCGACTCATCACCAGGTATATGCCCAAAAGTCCTCCTCAGGCAATAAACACACACAGTGGGGGTGGTGGGTGGCGGGGGGGTTGTTCTAGAATAACACAGAGATTGTGTTGAGTGACAGTTTTGACACACACGCGCGTCTGCTTGTGACACGCGTCGCACACGGTGTGATGCACCACACACGCTTTGGGGAGTGCATCTTCAAACAAATAACTCGAAGGATGTAAACATATATTTGCTATAATTGAAAGGCAAGCCGAATTCCGTGCCTATTATTAGTATTGGAAGATGTATAACGTGGGTGCATATGCCTTGAGGATGAGAGTATATATAAGTAAATGCACATCGAAAAAAACGAAAATAATGCCCAAAAGAATACAAACCAGTCCCATTGTTACAATAACAATGTAAAGAAATGACTTGTTTTAATATGGCGTGTTGTAATATATATATATATATTTCTTCAGGGATACTGAACGGAAATGAAAGTAACGGGTGTTAATTGGGTGTTAATTGGCCCCACGGCTTCAGTCACTATGCTAATCATAGGTCGTAACATACCCTCTGTGAGTCTCTCGCCACCAGCCAACACATACACACTCATTAAAACCATGGTTCCCAACCTCGGGGCTGCCTGATATGCATACGGGGTCATGGGAGCTGACTTATTATACTTTTTTGCAAAAAAAAAAAATGTAATGGTATGAAAGGTCTCATAGAATGGTTCTCAAAATGAACAGACTGCCTCATGATTCCATAATGTCCTGGATATATGAACAGACTGCCTCATGATTCAATAATGTCCTGGATATATGAACAGACTGCCCCATGATTCCATAATGTCCTGGATATATGAACAGACTGCCTCATGATTCCATATAATGTCCTGGATATATGAACAGACTGCCTCATGATTCCATATAATGTCCTGGATATATGAAAAGCATAATATCGCATGTTGATTGGGTTAAAATGATGTTTTAAAACATTGGAACAAAAAAAAAACACTGCACTAAAGGCATCAAACCCCAAACAGATCACAACGTATACACAACGTAGCTCATCAACAAATCAGATCTTTGAGTCTAAAATCGTATAATTACATTTTAGTAGGCCTATTGGAGCATATGCCCAAACTATTAGCGTACTCACTTTATAGGCAGCTACTGAGCCACAAGAGAGGCGATGTTTGTTTTGCATTTCCAACAATGCGAGAACAAACCGCAGTCTATTAAGACAACATTAAACCTGTCCGGGGCATCTGCTGCTCCAAACGTGTTGTATTATTTAGTAGCCTTGCCTTGTGATCTCCCCAACAGCAATGCCTTAATTATGGTCTAAGAGCTCTTAAACATCGGAGGTTGCTCCAGTAGTCGAATGAATAGTTAATGAGTGTGAGGGAAGTATGAGGATTATGAGCATACACTTTATATGTCTGTGACGCGTTTGCTTCTTTATTGTCAGATGATCGCAATGGTAATATAAATCTGTCCGGGCGGAATAGCGTCGTGGTTATGGCG
Organism: Trachyrincus murrayi; assembly: GCA_900323305.1. Lineage (NCBI taxonomy): Eukaryota > Metazoa > Chordata > Actinopteri > Gadiformes > Macrouridae > Trachyrincus > Trachyrincus murrayi. The sequence goes on along the minus strand of OOFB01016250.1, from coordinate 69,273 downwards.
TTTGATTGCCTCGATGAAAGGTTCTGGGTTTGATCCCCACTGTCACCCGCCTGCCAGCTTCCTTAAGCAAGACACCTCACCCTCGAACCAGCTCCGTAATTCTACTGCAAGTTACCTCGGATGTTCTCTTCTAGGTGCTCTGTATGCATACTCTGTGGGACTGTGCAGGAGATGCTCAGTGCAGTACTGTGCCCCACGGTAGTCCTAAATATTATACCAGTTTAGAACAAGTGCAGAACAATGCAGGGAACAACGGCGCTCCCAGACTGGGTGTGACTAAAGCGTTGCTGGTGGCTGTTTGCTCATAAAGCAAAGCGCTGCGAGGCGGGAAGATTGTTTTCATTAGCAATTCAAACAGTTTGTGTTTGTTTTTTACTCTCCGCTGATAAGATCAGTGGCTCTGGGGACCTGCCTTCATCTCAGACCTCTATGAGGGCGATGCACGCGTCTTTCTCAACTCATTAGACACGCAGCGCCATTCATGAAATAATTAGTTAGCTTAACCTTGCCGTGATCCTGAGCGGAAAAATACGGTTAGCAAAACCAATATGCCAACAAACGCCCATCTTTGAAAATGATTTTTTATTTTTATTAATATATTCATACACACACACACACACACACACACACATTTTATTTATTACATACATAATATATTTGTATTATTATTTGTATCTTTTTTTAAAGAGGCTGTGACAACAACACTTGTTTTGACAGTTGGAGCGCTAACCGACATTAGCTTCCTAATCCATTACCATGCAGCGGTGTACGGAGCTACCCTTTTCCCTTCAACAGCCGGCTGAACTGATCTCAGAGTGTGTGTCGGTCTCCCCCCCCCCCCCCCCCCTTTAATAGATGAGGGGCTTCCTGTGGGAATTTCCTGTCTAATGCAATGAAACCATGGGACGAAACACTCCACGCCACTCCACCAGAGTGATTGATTGGCTGATGGATGGATGGACGGATAGACAGATACAGCCTGGGGTAACACACAGCGTCTCATGGTCCCTCTCTGGGATGACTCAAGCGGAAACTTTTTGTTTGCACTTTAAACGGTGCCATTGCATCACCGCGGTGCATTGTGGGTAACAGTGACTTGAATGGGTAAACGGTTATATATAAAATCGCAGTGATCCATCACGTTCAGAAGGAAAGGCCAGGACACAAAAAGATACAAAACAGCAACAACAACAAAGAAATAGCAAATAACAACATTCAGGAACAAATCATTCAGCCACAGAGACGATTGAACCATATCAACCGATCGGAAAACAACCAATTGAATGCAAAACCAATCGATGGATCAACCCATCAATCAATGAGAGGTCCATTAACCCACGTTGACAGAGCTGCTCTTCCGTTGGCCGAAAGTTTAGTCGTATGATTACACAAATCAATTAGTGTTGTTTATGGGAACGGCTAATGCAAGGACAATCACATGCATGGGGCGTACTGTTTAATGAGGGGAGCTGGTAGTCAGTGGAGGGTTTAAAGGGCAGGAGGAAGGGGGGGGTGGTCAAGGGCTATCCATTGTGAGGATGAGGAAGGAGACAGACGGACTAACAGAGTATTTGGATGCGTGTTGTTTAATGTAGATACATGTCATCAAGCAGCAGGCAGGTAGGGGGTTAGGGCAGCTCGTTCAGAGGTTAGTCTGCGGACATCGAACCCAGTTTCCCGGGCTTTCGGCTGGGAGTCGAACACCCTGTCCACTAGACACCGTACGTCTGCAACAGCGGAGTCATGAGGCGATGGACGCATGGAGGAGAGAGCGAGGGTCGAAATAGAAGTGTAGCTACCGCATGGTATAGGGCCGAACAATTCGTCTAAATGTTATTGCAATCGCGATATGGCCAAGTGCAATATTCCAAATCGCAGGAGCTGCATTTTTTTTATACCGGTAAAATGTGTAAATGTCAATTTATAACACCATTATACATGAAGTACTGTAGTGCTCACATTTTGTTTCTCCAGATGTAAGAAAACATGTTTGTTTGGTACGGACCCCAACAAATGTCACATCATGATAATTTTCAGCGAAAATGTAAATTATGACGCAGAAATGATCATTCCAACTAATCGTGAATCGTATCGCAATCGTAAAATCTGTCAAAATAATCCCAATATTATCCTTTCACCATATCGTTCAGCCCTACATGGTATAGGACAGAGAGAGTACATGTCACCGGAACAGTAGCTTAACAGTAAGCTCACATGGGATGTGTCACATTTGGTGGAGGAAGTGTTTTTATTTATTTAGGTGTTGAAGTTTTTTTTAGGGGCACAGTAAATATATTTAGCAGCCCGCCTGCCAGTGGAGGATAAGGCCCTGCTGACACACACACACACACACACACACACAGAGTAAAGTAACAGTAAAAAAGGCGTCTTCCAAAATAGTATTATTTCAGAGGGACATAATAAACCATTTCACGGCTGCCAGACATCAAGACAGTGCAACATGGAATAACAGCTGTGTGTGTGCGTTTGGAGTGATAGGTATTGTGTCAGAGTGTGTGTGTGTGTGTGTGTATGAGCTGCTGCAATGCGATGCGACGAATGTGACTCTCGACAAAACTCCCTATGTTGCACAATTCACTTCAGGTCTGACAAACGACACGATCTTAGGGGCGATTTTAAAAAACACGTGTGAGAGAGAGAGAGACACAGTTCATGAATGTAAAAGGCCAAAATACAAAAGAATAGTGTTTACAGCGAAGTGTGGATCGATGAGAGGGAGGGTAAGATGAGTGAAAAGAGACGGAGAACAGAGGGTGGAGGGGTGCAGTGGTGGTGCACAACAGAACAAAATCAATGATCACAACTATTAGAAGACCACCCATAGTTCTCAACATCTATACCACCGACAGACAGCGAACGCCTCTGCTCTAGATGTCCTACACCTCTAGACGTTTAGAAAAGGTTCTGGGTTCGAACCCCGCAGACTACCCGTTAGGCGTCCTTGAGCACGATGGCTAACCCCTACCGGCTAATTAATGACATGTCGACATGTTTTGTCATTAACATGACATGTCAATGACAAAACAGAAAGTCGCCTTGGATAAAGGTGCATGCAAATTAAATGACAAAATAAATGTTAAAAAATAATAATAAACGGTAAAAGCGGTTGAAGAAGGGAGAGATGCAACACAATACCAACCAATTCATCCTGACGGCATGAAACTCTCCAAAAGCCTCGCAAAGGAAATCAATCCACACCTGAAAAAAAAGTATCTGCTCAACATCAAGGTGACTGCTGCAGTTTTTGATAACATGAGCTGTCGTTAATCAATATTTCGTTAGATGCAGTGGCACACAACACGACTGCTCCGTGTGAACCCAAGCCAATAGGTGAGAAAATGCTCTGGAGAAAAGAGGGAGATATCGACTGAAGAAAAATCTATCTGGGGTAAAATATATATATAAGAAATAGGTTGTTTGAGAATGAATTTGCTCTCGTGGTTAAAGCAGAATCAATACACAGGTTGACCGTGAACTTGGCCTTCGGGGGTTCAGTCTTGCTTGTCAAGCATTTTTTAAGAAGAATGGGCTTAGATGCAGCAACACAATCCAAAACTACACTATAAAAGCAATTTAGAAATCTTTCAAAACAACAGTGCACAATCAAGCAAGGCTTCAAGTGTCAGTGAACCCCCTGTTTCAGCTTGAATTCGAACACTACGAATTCATTTGCCATTGCGTTTTGGGATCTAGGTTCGAGGAAGGAGGGGGGGGGAGTGTTATCCCCATGGTTACGACCCACACCAACTTTGTGAGACATTTTTTTTAAGCTAGAACGCTTTTTGACAAGAGTAAAAGCATTACAGCATTCAATTGCATGTGGTTGAACCTGGGAAACTCAGATATTTTGGATTTAGTCATTTAGGAGACAACCGTTATCCAAAATGACAGTGACTACCGGTTGCTACGTAGCAGACAGAGGGGTAAGCATTGCTTACAGGTACAGATTTCATGCAAAACACAGAATACGACGTCTGAAAACGTTGGCAGGGTAACGCATCTTAAAAAAAGCTTCTCCTTTGGCACGAAATATGTGAACATTTGGCTGTCTATGGCCTAAAGTTTGCTACAGAAACTATCACTTGGATAGCAAACGACACAAGTTAAGATCGTGTAGCAGGTTTTAAATGCACAGAAGTACAGCACCTCTGTGCAGAAGCGAGAGGAACAAATCGAAGTTAAGGAGTACAGAGAGGCAAACAGAGCGTGAGTAGAGCAGTCACAGGGAGAACATTTCCCTTTGACACTAAACCGACCTAAGCAGTATCTTCAGGGAGCAGAAAGGGAATGAAAGGTTAGGGTTAAGGCCAGAGATGCTCTTTCCACAGCAAAGGAGTAAAAGAAAGTCCTCTGGTGGCCAGCGAAGAGCCACTCTGAGCTCAATAGGCCTACTATTTTCAGATTCCAGGCAACGAATGCAACTCAGGCCGATTGTGGTTTGGCTGACTGTTGGCAACAAAAAAAAAGGCTACCTTTGAAACCTTGAGAGATAGCATGTTATATTAGCATAAATGCTAGACCAGCCGACCCCTATATTAGGCCTACGGTGTGCATTAGCATGCTAACACGTGCTAATAGTCTAATCTGCAAGCTAATTGCGCTGATGGGGTACATGGGCCACTGTGGCCCCTTGACCCCTGCACTATCTCCCCTTTCCTATGGAGACTTTTAGGTGGATCGGCAGAAGACATAAGAATAATAGTAAAAATGATAGCAAGCGTGATGCCTTTGAAAATCACACTCTCCAACTGGGCTACGATTTCACACCTCGCCACCATTTCTCTTACCATTCACATGCTGTAAAAACCCAGCAAACTCTGGACAGTAAAATGACATCCTGTTCACAATAGCTCAGAATCAGCTCTTTCCCAACCATCCTACACACGTGCACGCGGGCCGTCGGGAATCGAGGTGGCAATTAAATGCTGCAACGCTAGGCAAAAAAAGCGGGAAAAATAATGACACGCAGAAGAAGACAGCGACGATCCAGAGAAAGAGAATCACATTCATCGCTTATAAAAAGAGAAATACTACAGTTTACCATTATTTAGCAGACACTTATCCAAAATCGTATCCAAATTTAGTGATTTCAGACACAGGTCATTAAGGAGCAGGTAGGGGGGGTTAGGGGGCATCTTGCTCAAGGACGCTTACATGCAGGCAGTGGACATGGGGGAATCAAACCCAGTACCTTTCGGCTGGGAGGAGTCAACACCATGACATTACCCTGCCCCTACACTGCTATGCTTTTCAATGCCGGCACTCTCTTCCGTCCTCTCTCCGAGTGACTTCTAAAAACCCATCTTTATAGGCCCGCCTTACTGTGAATCTCCATTCTCGTCTTATCTTTTGGCTGGTTTTAGTTTGGCCTGCCTCTCACTGCGCAGTGTTTAATATTTTATACTGTCATTTATTTTCACCTTAATTACTTATTCATTTGTATTTTCGTGTGTGTGTGTGTGTGTGTGAAGCACTTTGCAACCGTGCGTTTTATACATAAAGTTTGACTTACTTACTCTCTCTCGCCTCCCACCTCCATTAAATTCCTCAGCATTCACCTTTCCTCCCCCTCCTCCCCCTCCTCCTCCTCCCCCTCCTCCTCCTCCTCCTCCTCCTCCTCCATGTGTTCCATTATATTTCTTCCTATAGCACATTGTTCCCGGTCCTCCATCCAAACGTCATTCGGATGGGAGTGTGAGTCACGGCTGTATAGGCGGAGGGCTTTAGTTGGGGAGTTGCGGAGGGCATAATTGGCTTCGGGGTGTCACTCAGTTTGTACGGTCCTCGCGCTCCTCCGAGGCGAGGGTTTCATAGCTCCACACAGGTGTACGACCGCTCCGAGTCACAGTTCAAGCTACCGTCGTCTCGTTATCGCTCCGCTCTGCACGTGCGGTGTCCTCAGCGGCCTTGAGGCGGGCGCAATGCTTAACACATGCGAAGGTTAAGGACACGTAGGACAGAACTGCAGTAGTGCTGCAGAGATGCCCTGGCCTACACATTGTTTCCATCCAGATGTAAGAAAACATGTTTCTTTTGGTACAGACGGACCACACACAAATGTCACATCATGATTTTAATAGTTTTTTCAGTGAAAATGAAAATTGTGATGGAAAAATGATCGTTTCCTACTAAATAGTGAATCATATCGCATTATCTGTCAAAATTAATCTCAATATGATTTTTTTTACCATATCGTTCAGCCCTAGGCCAATGTAATCAAGCCAGCAAAACATGATTTGCCTCAAAGTGTAACACAAAGTCCTCTTCAATAGCATGAGTAGTATTTAGACATTAAAAGCACAAATGTGCCGGTCAAATACCATACTTCAGAGTAAAAGCACCCAAGTTATTTTCAGCCCTGGCTCAAAACACGTCAGAGTAAAGTAACCCCACAGTGCACCACCATCTCAGTGTGTCGTGTTGGTCCCTCTCAGCTGGGGCCACATCATGTGATGCTGAGGGGGGAGAGGCAAGCTACACAGCAGTCTGCAGCCTGTCCTTGCCGGGACATGCTTGTGGTCGCTGAAAGGTCGTTCTCTCTCTCTCTCTCTCTCTCTCTCTCTCTCTCTCTCTCTCTCTCGTGACCTCAGCCTAAGGAAGTGTGCTGCTGAAGAAGAAGCCCCACTTAATGTGTTTATTTATATATTTAACGCCATCTTCTGCATATATTTCCCACAAATTCAGCCAATAAATAAAAAAACACCTCAAGAATATTAATTAAAGTTTATGCAAAACAGCCCAAAACAACCACCACTGAACCACCACAATACTGGGCTGCTGCTTAACCATGACTGACTCTGTCTTTTGTCTGATAGCGAATGAATGCCGACTTGGAATTACAATGACCACGATATTGATTATGAATGTTGCAATGACGGGTAACGTTTTTGGTATGGGTTCTAGTCCACAAATTAGAACGCATACAGAGTGAAAAGTTATTTCACAAGTATTCTATTGCGTTTTATTTTCTATGTGACGATTCATCATTTAACTTATACTCCATATAATACTTAATCACACTATGTCATATTATACTCCATTATCTGGCCATCACATGTGAAAAACCTGCGCAACACATATCATTTAACCACACTGTATATAAATATGAATCATAATAAATGCGGCCAAATACAGCCAGGCTTCATTAAAAGCCCTAATCCAAACGAGAACGGATCTAAATCCCAGTAAAGCTCACACTTGAATGTAATCGTTCATTCATGGAGTGTCAAGTCTTCTGGCACATGTTATGAGTTGTGAGATTTAGCACGTCGCAGTGTGAACGGCGAGTGGCGTGCTTGTAATTGTGTGGTTGAATGTAGTGGAGCGAGAAGGGAATAGGCCTAACCCAACCCAATCTGTGAGGATTTGATATGCATGTCAGTGTACTGCTATTCTGTCATTATTTTGTTTTGCTGGTAAGTTGCTGGTGTCGCCCTAGTATTTGAACCCGGTTTGAAAAAAAAAAAAATGACAGAAATCTGGGACAACCAAGTAGCGGAGCGCGCACACACGCACGCACGCGCGCACACGCGCACGCACACGCACACACGCACGCACACACACACACACACACACACACACACACCTTATTTCCATGATGCATTGACATGGGCATTAATAGCCAAGGGACCTCATTGTGTTTGTAGGGAAGACCTGAAGACATAACACGAGTATGCACAAGAGACAGCCTACATTGCCATCACAACATGACACAATTCCCTGAACTCTGCAGGAGAGAGACACTCCAACACTTGCTTGGGCCACTGTTCCAATTAAATATTCTCACACAAACAAGTGCATCTGGGGGTCGGGGGACAAATACAGAGGCAATATTGTTGTTGTTGTTGTTGGACTGGTTTAGGTCGAAAGTGAAGCGTTAACATAATACAGTGCATCATTGAGTAACTTGCATATAGATGTAATTAACTAAATCGTTTTGGCAGTCGGCAATAGGCGCAAGTCAATTCAATATATGTGTATTCTGTCAATCAACACATGTACTAGATTATTTAGGCTACTGTATATAATAAACAAAAAAAAGCTTTCCAATGACTGCAGTCTATCTACCACAGTTGTATACACTAGAATGACGATCTGGTGGCATCGATTGTCAGCCTTTCTCAACACATTAATCTATTTGACTGAACGGACCCAACATCTGAATCAAAACATGTAGGTATACACTTACTTTCGTGCTTTGAAGTTCCCCATGTATGTCGCGGAACTCCGGGACTCTTTATGATCGCTCTCCCCGCTGATTTCAGAGCATCCATACTGAGGTGTGTCTTCGGCAGGTGGGTACCACTTTCCTTGCCTTGGTCACAGACAGGCTAATAAGTGTATTGGGCTAAACTACGTCGGCCGGGCGAAGCACACAGACACACACAAACAGACACACACACTTCGAAACGTTAAAAGAATGAACAAGTGTCCTTATTAATGGCTATCAGACTCCCTCCTCCGGAAAATCGTACGGGCAAACACAAGGAACATTGCACGATTCTTCATTCGCAGCACCACACTGACTGCCCATCTACAGAGGGCGTGTCAATTTACGAGAGACACGCCCTCTTCAATGGCGGATACGCCCCCTTCCAGAGTGACCACACCCTTTTCACTTGTGGCTCAAGGGTCGAATGTTTCGTTAATTAACATAACTTTGGCAATTAACTGTTAAACTAATTAACTGCTAAATAAAGTACAATAAGGTTATGTACATTTTAAGAACATGGACCCCATCTTGACATTTGTATGGATTAATTTTGTTATGATATTATGATAGATAAGCCTTATGGCTATATTTGTATCGAAATATTGATTGTAAATGGAGAACTACGCCACACAAAATTGACTTTAATATGAGCCGTTGCTATTTTTAATGTTAGAATGTCTCAGTGTTCAATATAATGCTATGTAATAATAATTATTAAGGATTGACAGACATTCTTTGGTAATTGTATTCAATGTTATACGTTTGCCAGGACGTTTTAAAATGAATAGACCAGGAAATAATGACCTGTATATTGGCGCCCTCTGCTGTTGAAATTAAGTCAATACTCTCACCACAATGGAAACGAATGACATAAGGTTGTAGAGAAAATAGTACAGTACATTGACATATATAAGAGAAGGGAAATCCGTCATTTGACACACAACACATCGCAATTGTCCTTCATGGTGAAATCTTTATTTCATCACAACTCTGTGGAGTCTGTTGGGTTCATTTCACACGCATTTCACACGCAGGAAGCTTAACAAATCATGTGTTTTCCCATGATTCCGCTAGAAGGGGGTTGTACAGAATAGCCTGGAATGGCATGCTGCTGCTGCTGCTGTTGTCGTGGTAGTAGTCGTAGTAGTAGTAGTAGTAGTAGTGTGTGGTGCTCCGTGGGTATGTAAGATGCTTTTTTCTTTTTAGTTTTGTAGCACTTGCAGGTACTGCTAGCAGGGTTAGCCTACAACTGTGTGTGTGTGTGTGTGTGTGTGTGTGTGTGTGCGTGTGCGTGTGTGCGTGTGCTGCATATATGGGTTAACCTGGATACACAGCAAGTAGATCATGCAGCTGTTTTTATTAACAAAAGTTTGCAGCCTTTGCTGCAACTAACGTCAGTAATATACTGCAACAGGTTATGCGCTTTTCAACCCACAGGAAAAAGGAGACAGCGAATCCTGACTCCCCGATTAAAAAAAAAAAGAAAGAAGAAGAAAACAAAATGGCCACTGTTGTCGGTCCTTTCACGGTAACACTGGAAATATCTTCATAGCGTCATACAGAAAAGCCTGTCTCCCCGTGTGTGGAAGACTTTGGATCTGGATCAGAGACTGGATCATGATGTTTCATGTGAACACAAAAGCCCTCATGTCCCCTAGCACCAACAGTCACCATCAGTATCACTACCACCGGTACAGAACTCGCTGTAAATAATGCTTATGGAGCGATAACTGTCTGTATGTAAGTGTATGGCATGAACAGAATGTTTTTATATATGGTAAGGAAAAGTCTAAACCTTGCGGTGCTAAGTGAGAATTTCAACCCGGCACGGTGGGATATGTGCTGATTGTTACCTCACGAAATACTGTGGGAACTGGTTTTTTTCCCCCGTTCTCTTACTGTTTGACCTTGCACTGATCTTGGGTGTATACCGGTGGCCTCTCAAAGGTCTTATTATGGGATGCCTTCAGATTAAACCAAAAAAAAACATCTGTTTATATATCCTCGGTGAGTGAAACTTGTTGTCATAACGAGTTAAATGAACGTTTCCGACATGCTTCGGCCATCTCACCTCCTCTCAATTTCCCGGTTTTTAATAAGTTCGGTAGGGTTGGTATGGCAACGGGGCTGAGGATCACATAGCGAGAGGAGTAGAGGGCTAGATTAAATGGATTAGTATTATGGGATGCCAAGTAAGGTCGTACCTTTCTAAGAGAGAGCACGTTAGAAAAGAAAACAGGCTTAATACCCACCGCACTAGTCTGCTAACATGCTTTCAGGAATATCTTCTTCATATCATGTGTTCTGTGTTCTTCCTGCACAGGTTCGGCAGACGCCTTCATCTGCACATGAAGAAACACTGCTCTGTCCGACCGAGACACTCAGCACTCATCGTTTTTTCTCATGTTTTTATCCACACATGCACGCACACACGCACACACACACACACAAACACACACACGCTCGATCGCACACACATGCAGCCTCACACACACGCTCCTCTCTCTCCTCTCCTTCAGAGGCCAGGGATAAAAAAGGCAACCGGTGGTAGGGCTGACACTACAAGCCAGGTTGCTTTCAGCCGGAACAGCGTTAGCCCCATGGACCCGTTGTTTCTCTTCCCGTTAAAACACACGTTTTAACGCGTTCAATCGGCCGACGCCCTCACACTCCGTCAAAATCAAAGACGGGGCAAAAAGTCCCCTCTGCCTCCCCTGCCCCCAACTTGTTGTCTCCTCCTCCTCCTCCTCCCTTGTCTGCAGGTTCGGAGGCACACAGGTAGTCCTGGGACAGCGACTGGGGCCGGGAGTGTCCCAGGGACTCCACGGAGAGGCTGCGGCTGGACAGGATGCTGCTCAGGCTGGTCTGGCGTGCCCCCCCGGGGTGGGTCTCAATCTCCACCCGCACCTTGATACTGGTTCCATCTCTGTGGGGGGCGGAGGCCGAACAAACACATGGAAATGGAAGTGTCCGAAAAATGCGAGTCACATATAGGATTTGGGTTTAGGGGTTTAGGGTTCAGGGTTCAGATTAGTGATTATGGTTCAGGGTTACACATATTTGTTTTGTTCGTGTGATATATTAATATGTATTAATACTACTATCCATACTTTTTTTTTTATTACTGGCTGTGTAAATACATTTGAACTCGGGAGATTATTCTCGAGAGGAGAATCAAGACTCAACTCATACCTTAAAGAGAAAGCTTGAGTGTCGCTGTGCTTGCCATCGGGCACAATAACCACCTCACAATCCGATTGGCTGTCCCGCTGCATGTATCCGGGACTTTCCGTGGCTTCCTCCAATCCCGCGCAGATATTCACCTCAGGCGGCGCGGTGCTTGTACTCGGCAGCACGCCCACTTCCTGTACACTGACTTTGACTTCCTGGACGTTGGTGTTGGCCGGATTGTTTTGACCCGTCCAGTGGTCACTGACTACGTGAGAGAATAGAAGATCTTCAAGAGAAGTTGAAACTTAAATCAGATCGGGGGGCCAACTGTTTTTGAACACATCACATTGCAACACGCAACAGATTCCCTGAAGAAGATATTGCTGGGTGTTAGGGTTAGGGTTAGGGTGACACTATACTCACAGCTGGCTAAGTCTTCAAGCTGGATCTTGTGTGAGTCAGGGGGTTCCCCCTGAGGCCGGCACCAGCCGTTCCTACAGAGGGACAGGGGGACCACACCGTAGACATACGTCAGCATTAGGGGCACCCCCACACCTGTAAGAAAACACACAGGGGTGAGCGACGATGCATAGTATGCATTCAACACACATGACACAATGCCCCTCCAAAAGAACATCATAAACCTGCACTATGTACGTTTTCCCATTAGCAGCCTCTAGTGGGCTTGAGTTGTAGCTACAGTTATAGCTATAACATCAGATGACAAGGGTCTGAGATTTTCCCATGGTGGACCACAATAGTGGACCAGAATAAAACGGTTTGCAGAGAACATTCTCTGGATGGATTGACTTGTGGATGGGCATGTTTTATTCTTGAAATAGCTGCAGTAGAAAAGTTGCATAGTGCCGCAAGCTTATATGCATGATTGTATAACACTAAAATATATCTTACTGATCTGTCACCGAAAAGATAAGATGTACTTTATAAATCCCAGGTGGGAAATTCGGGAAAGTCAGTCTACAATGAATCAGAATTGATATTGTGATGTGATATTAGGTGATGATATTGCTTTGTTGATATGACATTGGCGGCAAAGTGCGAAAGTATGAATCACGACCTCGGCGCGTTACACACTTCAGAGAGAGAGAGAGAGAGAGAGAGAGAGAGAGAGAGAGCTAGAAACATCTCCTCTTTCCACTCTCATAACCTTCACCAATGCATTATCAGCAAAAACTCACACGACTAGATCTCTCCCTCCACCTCCCACCTCCCGCGCTTTGTGATCGGACGGCTTGTGAATGAGATAGGAATGTGGGAACACAGTGTAGTGTAGAGACCAAACAAACAAAAAACCCTCATTAATAAGGCCGCTGTAGCATGGGCCGAAATGTGTGTGTGTGTGTGTGTGTGTGTGTGTGTGAAAGTGTGTGTGCATGTGTGTGTGTGTGTCTGGAATCCTTCACAAATGGAGAGCTGTGAGTGGTAGTTCAACTTGGCTCGCTGCAGCGTGACTATACCTGCAAGGTCCTTTCTGTGGTTACATCTAGAAAACCCCTGACTCATCTCTTCTCAGAGCTTGGAGTGTCCCTGCCACCTCCCAGCTAGACGCTAGGCTAACAGCTAACTTGGAGTGTCCCTGGCTGCCACCTCCCAGCTAGACGCTAGGCTAACAGCTAACTTGGAGTGTCCCTGGCTGCCACCTCCCAGCTAGACGCTAGGCTAACAGCTAACTTAGAGCATCCCTGGCTGCCACCTCCCAGCTAGACACTAGGCTAACAGCTAGCTTGGAGCGTCCCTGGCTGTCACCTCCCAGCTAGACGCTAGGCTAAGATTCAAGATTCAAGATTCAAGAAAACTTTATTATCCCGAGGGAAATTAAGGTGCAGCAGTTAACAGTAGGAAATACACAGGAGGAGAAATAGACACCACACATCTAAACACAAAACACAAGCACAAACACACGGCTAGCTAACGGCTAGCTTGGAGCATCCCTGGCTACCACCTCCCCGCTAGACGCTAGGCTAACTTGGAGCATCCCTGGCTGCCACCTCCCAGCTAGACGCAAGGCTAACGGCTAGCTTGGAATGTCCCTGGCTGCCACCTCCCAGCTAGATGCTAGGCTAACGGTTAGCATAGCTAACCACTACCGCTCCGTAATTCAGTAAGCTGGTGTTATTGTTAGGTATGTCTTACCCACGGTGACGGCTGCTATGACGGGTGACACAAACACTGACATCATCACGCCACTCGCCACGGTCAAATAGTGCTTACTTCCTGAGATACTGTTTTTTTTACAGCGACCATGAACCTGGAGAATATAGAGGGAGAAAAAATATTTTGGTTCATCATCTGTTATTATCATTTGTATCTCAAAATAATACGTTTATTATAACGTTTATTTTATAATGTAGTTTCCTACATTTGTGTCCTGTTTACAACAGTAAATAGGATACAAATGTAATTAAAACCTACCTACAAACATATTTAAAATATGTTCCATGTCCAATCAATAAATCAAACTATTTGTATAGCGCGTTTTTTTGTTTAAAACTGCAATACAAATACTACAATAACTACAAAATAAATACAAAATCTGAATCACAGAATCACATTGGAAAGGTCGATTTTAAACAAAAAAAAGGACTACACACTACTTGCTTAGAAGAACGGCAAACTAAAGTGTGATGCAAATAATGCATTGTTCAAATGTCTATGTTCAAATGTCTAATGGACAGTTTAGACAGACTCTGTGTGTGTTACCTTGCGGCCCATGTAGATGGGTATGCCCACTATGATTATCGGTATGGCTATGCCGGCGATCAGGGAGATAACCACGGGAGCCCCCAGCAGCATGCCCACCTGCCAGAGGACCTTACGGGTCTGAGACCAGGGCTTCTTCCCCCAGAAGGTGCAGCCTGAGGGACTGAGAGAGAGAGATAGACAGACAGAGAGAGAGAGAGAGAGATGGGTAGAGGATGCAGAAGCCAGCAAGCATGTCAGATGGGTCCATAAACATTATCATAACACGTAACTATCATAAACATTATCATAACACATAACTATCATAAGATTATCA
>OOFB01016250.1:23114-52003 GCA_900323305.1 Trachyrincus murrayi | reverse complement strand
TGAAAAAACACACACACACACACACACACACACACACACACACACACACACACACACAAAATGATCACATAGACATGACGGAGCGCTAAGAGGCTCTTTGTTAAGCTAACACACAGAGTGCCGACTTTCCTCCATTTTGGATTTTGATGTTTAATACGATTAAGTGAGTGTAAACATGCAGGTTCTTGTATGTACTTGTGTGTTATCTGGGTTTCTCGGTTCTGAGAAAAACACTGCTACACTACACATAGAAAGGACTTTGAAGATCTTTCTAGAAGCCCGGGTTACTGGAAACTGTTCATTGATAAGACTAGATAGCTAGATAAGGTTCTAGTCAACAAGGAAAGCTTTCTTTTACTAAAATATACATTATTAATATTAAAGAAATTATCTATCCCCTATGTAAACCACTCCGAATGTCCGGTGTGTTTATATTAACGAATTTCCCTTGCCACATGAAATATCTATCATGAAATATAAAAAGCACATCTCTCAATTTCATATTTGATCTTGAGCAGGGTGTTGCTGACGTGATGTGGAGTTTTATGTGTTTTTATTTGACGTGATGTTCGTGTGTTTATGTTTACACGCTGTGTGAACAACAACAACAGCAGCAGCAGCAGCAGCAGCAGCAGCTTAATGGAGGACAATGAAGACATCCATCTGAGACCGGAGACATGCTGCAGCCAGAGCGCTTAAGCCACAGATACCTGAGGTAGTGGACATCGGTGATCTCCTGCATGCACAGCCAGCAGAACTGACAGGCGCACACGGTGCAGTTCATGCGGTTACAGCTGCCATCGTTGGTCTTCATGATGTAAGCGCCGCATCGCGGGCACGCCTTGATCTCCTCCGCATCTACGGCCACAGACGGGAGTGGGGGGGAGTTGGGGGAGGGGGGAGGGGGGAGGGACACACGCGTGTTTTTACATCATGGCTCGAAACTTTTCCGTTTTTTTCCCCGCAGCTTTCGGTTAAAACGGCATGTCGGTGTGTTTATTCTTTGTGTCTTCTTCGTGACTACTTGTGTTTGACATTTCTCGTTTAAATGTCTTCTATTGTCTTTTAGTGACGGTCCTTTAAATGTCTTATGTGATATGTGTAATGCCGTCAATGTTATTCCGATGGCTTTTGTGTTCGAGGGATGCGATATAGATAACCGTGCCATGCCTTGCCTTACTAAAGCAGAATGAAACTGTGAATAATGAATGACCCACTTTGTGAATGGGATGACTGGGGAGGCTTCCACCCTGACTGCATGGACACGTTCAACTTCCAACTCCGTTGTCCAATGCGCATTCATTGAGCAAAGTGTAGCATTGGTCACTGAGGGCAATTCAATGGTTGAGTTCAAAGTAGACCCACTAGTGCGATGACCACACAGGCAATACAACCTTCTAGTGACCCAGATTCGATTCTGAACCGTCTTCTACTTCTTCTACTGTCTGTCTTTACTGTCCTGCCCATAAAGGCCCACAAAGGCCTGTGAAAAAATGTCATAAAATAGAAACTGATCATTGAATAGAATATGTACGTGGAGTGTGTGTGTGTGTTGTCAGTGGCTGGTTTAAGCAGCCTCACCTGTCAGCGAGTCAGGCTGATGAGACTCTGGGGCTGCTGGGTGAGCCTGCACACCTGTGGTGCGTTGAGTAATCAAGGCCCACAGGTAAACACACACACACTCGGGGAGGAGCGCTAGCATGTCAGCACCACCTGCTCTGCTTGCAAACCATTTTCTCAGAACTTCGCAATTTTTGCGAAGTTGTGCTCTATAAATACATGTGATGTGATTTGAATTGATACCTCCCCCTGGCTCCTCGTTGAAGACGTAGAGTGTGGATCCGTCATGGCCGCCCGACGTGTGGCGTGCGCGTTGCCGCCTGGCCTGGTCGCACGTCTGGTCGGGGTGCCAGAGCTGGCGGCAGTGGTAGCAGAACTCTGTGTCGCATCCCTCGCGCCCGCAGCTCAGCTTGGGGCACTCTGCGCAGCCATAAGCTATCACCGCGTAGCTTTGGATGGATGGAGATGGACAGTAGCGGTTAGCTTAGAATGTGCTTGATTTGTGTTTTGGGCTATTGTGGAGCAGGTTCAGGTGTTATAGGACCTCCAGTAGTGTGCATTGTACTCATGTTGACTTGAGGGTAACCGGAATGAAATTTGTAAACAAAATGAAAAATTTAGCTGAAGCAATGTAACATTGAAATTCATTGTAGATACATAATAAATACACACAAACAAACACAGGAAGAAACAAAAGGTATTTAACGCAACAACAAAAAAAACACATTCTAGAATATTCCGAGAACCGACGTAATCCGCGGCTAAGCTTCTGTCACTAAGACCTCTAGGAATGTGTGTTAGAGACATATCACAGCTGTGATTTAGCGGCTTATGCAACACACAGACACTTCAAACGCTGTGTGTGTGTGCGTGTGTGTGTGTGTGTGTCTCTCGAGTCAAGACATACACAAACTAAAACCTGGTGGCATGCATTCTAATCGCGTGCACCCACCTGCGTGAGGGCGAAAACGTGCAAGCAGTGCTACTACCGTACGCATTGTAATCACTCTGTGAATAAACCAAAAACAAAATAACAAATAAACTAAAAATAAGTATACCCGGACAGAAATGGGACCGTATTCGTTTTTAGGTGCACAAGATAATGTGACACTTGGTGGTTTTGTTTACGTCTAATCAGCTGTCGTGACAGATGGATTAGAGTATAGATTGTGACTACAGAATGCATGACATCATCGTGAGCACTGATGAGCAGAGGAGACAGCCAGGCTCCTGGTCACGACTCCAAGCCCTCTCCCACACACACACACACACACACACACACACACACACACCACACACACTCACACACTCACACACACTGCACCATGTACATGACACACAGTCAATACGGTTCAACAGTACACGCGCACAGACACAGCATAGACACACGCACACACACACACACACACACACACACACACCACACACACACACACACACACACACACACTCACACAAACTCACACACACACACGCACACACACACGCACGTGTATTTGTCCTGCTTTAAGATAATTCAATTTCTAGGGTAGGGATTGTAAATTAACAATACATTATTTATTTATCCACAGGCGACTTACAGGTCATTAAGGAGGTAAGCAGGTAGGGTTTGAGGTTGATTACTAGTTATGGGCCACGGACATTGTGCAGTGGATCAAACCCAGAACCTTTTCAGCTGGCTCTTTTCCACGGTCTTGTAGAACCCATGCTGGTTTTTAACTCCAGGTCTTGACCGGGTACCAATAGCACTGTCCGTGCTTTATGGGCGGAGCTAGCGATACTTTGCAGACCTTTGACCGGTTAATCGCAATCGGTTGAAACCGAAACGGTCAGACTGCCCCAACATCAGATAGTACAACACCGTAACACCGTAAAAACATCGTAATAACGCCACCGACAAGACAACGGCTCTGTGAACTGCTCACCTGCAGTCGGGCGCCGGGCACCACCGCGTGTCGGGATCGGCGGCCAGGAAGCGCCTCAGCTGGTACTCCTCGAAGCGCTCGAGCAGCGCCCGGTCGTCCAAGATGGCGCGCACGTCCAACGGCGCCAGCGCCTCCGAGCACTGCGGGCAGGCGATGCCCACGCGGCTCTCCGAAATCTCGATGCGCAGGTACTGGCGCAGGCAGTCCGAGCACGCCCGGTGCGAACAGGAAGTGAGACGGGGGAAGTGGCAGCGCGGTTGGCTGAGCAGGCACAGCGGGCACTCCTCCAGGTGCTCGTCCAGGAGCTGGTCCTGGCTGGAGGACGACAGGGACAGGACGTCCGCCGAGTACCCGTCGACCCCGGCGTCGGAACACCCGCCCGCGGCGACCACTTCCTCTCCCGCGTCGTCCGCTCTCGTGTTTCCTCTTCCTTCTCCTCCGTCTGTTCCAGGAACTCCCAGTTCACCGGCATTGTCTGTTGGGATGTTCTCTCCCTTAAAAACAAAAGAACTACAAATCAAGATCTGCAAATCATAATGCCAAATGCAATGCTTATTTAGCTATAGCCAAAACTATAGCCTAGCATTTAGTAGCTTTGGTATTTAGCCCACTAAAACATTAGCTTTAAATGGCAGCACATATAGAGCAAGCGAGTAAAACAGGTAAACAAGCAAGTCGTCCACAAAAACAGCTAGCTACGCTGAGTGCAAAAGAGGACATGATGTTAGCTACTCTGTTTCTTGGCAACAGAATTGGTATAAATTGCTCTGTAATTACGACAAACACTCTAATGGATGTGAGCTAGGCTGCTATATGGGAGGTAGCGTGCTAGAGGCCTGCATGCTAACAATGTACCGGTTAATCATCTACAAATTCGCCCCAGAAGTCACTGTTTGTAACAGAACAATCACGGAGAGGACCACTTGTTTGTCACGTTGATATGTTTTCATTGGACTTTTTCCGAGTACAACAAAGTTATCCTGTTATATATTCAGTAGTGCACTATTGTGTGGAAACAGTTTAAAACGCTGTGATATCTGCAACCAAAGCAAGAAAATAATACAATTCACATGGTTGCTATGAAGAGGAGATGGAGAACTTTCTCATAGTAGTTCACAGCCCACATTTCTGATACGCTTTCTTATACTTATACTAGAAAACACTAGTAGCATGTTTCCTTTCCTTTCCTGAACTCAGTCACTCTCTCACTCTATTCCAGTGTTTTCCAACCTCGGGGTCGCCTGAAATGGAAGTGGGGTCACAGGAGATTGCTGACTTATAAGTTAAGACAGCTAGCAGATGTTTCACAGTAATGTTTTTGATTTAAAGGTTTTGAATGCGAAGGTCCCTTACATACAAACATGACTGCCTCATGATTTGTAGCCATGAGCAAACTACTACTACGAACTACTTCACTGGGACATTGATATTACTGGCAGATTCAGGTTCAAAGCGATGTGTGGGTGAAGCAGATGCACAACAATGCAAGAAGTCGGGGTCGCAAGAACCTAAAAACGATGTCACGGGCCAAAGAAAGGGTTGTTAACCACTGCTCCATTCTATATTCCTACAGCAAACAGCTATACTACTAAATCATAAAAAATAAAAATAAAACCATGCTCACCAGCTGTGGATTGTCACTTGGTGTGAGGGTGATGACCACTTCATCCTTGGGCCAGGCGTCTGCGGGCTTCTCGGGCCGGGGCTCCGACTTGGGCTTCCGGCTGAAGAAGTTCAGGAAGCTCAGCGGCCCCGTCTGCTGCTTAGGTCTCCTCATGGTCTGGAGCGGGGGCCCGGACTGCTGTGGTGAGGCGGGTCGGAGACCATGAACACAACTCCACCATGTGTGTGTGTGTGTGTGTGTGTGTGTGTGTTTATCTTTGTCTCTGCTGCCGCATATGCGTCTCTAAGTGTGTGTGGTGTGTGCGTGTGTGTCAGCTCAGTCTTGGCACAGCTCAGTGTTGGGACGTCGGCTGTGCCGTACAAGGGAGGGCAAGCGAGAGAGAAAGAGAGAGAGAGTCAACGGCGAGGGGGGGGGGGGGACGGACATCTCCAGATAGTGATGGAGTCTTGTTGGGTTGTTTGTCCTCCTTCTTCTTCTTCTTCTTCTTCTTCTTCTCCTCGCTCTCCCTTTTTGTCTCTTTCTCCCCCTCTTCCTCCCCCCGCATCCACCACGTTTCTCTCTCGCTAGGCCGAGAGACGGCACCTCTTCCTCATCCTCTTTCTCACAGGTCTCTGATGGGTTAGCAGTTGTTTTTTTGTCCTGCAACTGAAAACAAAGAAAACCAAAAAAAAGGTCAATATATCACAGGAAATTGTCCAATCACTTTCTATTGCCGTTTCACTGATAGCAGACGAGCTCAGATCTCGGTGAAACGGGGTGTTTCACTTTGTTTCGCTTCATATAACGAAAACAGCGTCCACAAACCAAGCCAGCATTAATAAACTTCCCAGTGGAAGACACCGGACACCGGGCGTTTTTAGAAAAAGTATCAACATCATGTGGCCACTGCTTCATCCACTCACGCGAATGAGTTTCTCTTCGATGGAATATCTCCTAGCAAAACAGGAAACCAGGCGTAGCTCCGCCCCCTGCAGTTTTTGGTTTCCAGGCCCAGGCTCTGAGCTGTCTCCCCCCAGAAGGAACATAATAAACCAACATAATTTGACATTATTCTATACTCCTATGTAATAGGTACAATGGAATACCGTGTACGAATGTTGTACCTTTCGTAGGATACTAGTCAAACTAATGAACATCACATTCTTCTTGAATATTGAAAGTTGGCCATCAAATATGAAATACGAAAGGGTCCTTGTACTTTTAACATTCTGCCCGTGGCTCTTTTTTACTATTTAGTGCAAACTAAAAGCGACGTACAGTGAATTGAGATACATGTCATTAAGGAAGGCAGGTAGGCGGTTATGTAGCTAGCTTGCCTACAGGTAGACTGTTTGACTAGGTATCGAATAACCTGCTACACCTATCCTGACACCTGAGTTGAGGTGTTATATTTTAGTTAATTTGAATGCGTTAAAAAGGGAGAGAATATCAATGAACTTGATAATAACATTTGATCTTACGATTTCTTCGCACAGCATCACATTCAACTTTGTAATGTTTAACCGTCATAGGCAGCATGCAGCTTTAAGTAAAACTCTACCTCCGACTGTTTTAGTTTTTTTTAGAGTGAAGTGTAGTTACACGATTGTATTTGGGTGTGTCACGGGTGACATTAACTTTATAATCTAACTAGACACAATAACAAATGATGACCTTCAAAAAATGTCATAAACAAGCCACATTTGGCTTGAGAGATATGACAACGGAGCTCACTGCTCTTCAGAATACAGCGCTGTACGATGCACTACTTCAGGGTCAGCCAGGACTGGACCAACACATGTCAACAACATCAGCAAAAGCTGCTTTTTCATTCTGGAGGACCAACAAACCATTTTGACATTGGCAACATCACAGGCTACCAAACGTAACCAAAAGCTCTGATATTTAAAAAATGCTGTTACTATTAAAAAATATATATTACTATTAGAATATATAATATTAAAATATGACTATTTAGTAATAGCAGATGCCTATATACAAAACAATTTACAGTGAAATGTTTTTTTTTTCTCTTGCTCAGGGATGCCTTTCAGTTAGGGGTCACAACCCCCTCACCGCTAGACTAAAACGTCAGATGGTCGATACAGAGAGGAGACAACGTGTTTGAGGCTAAGATTAGGAGACACAGAAAAGACTAAGAGTGCAAATAGACAGCAGCACAGAGATCTGATTCTGGGTGCACTAGCACCCATGCTAATGTTGCTACTAATGACGTCTACAAATCAGACAAACCCCTAAGCAATCAATACTGAGACAATGACATTACTAACTACTAATTATAACTCAAAGGTTTTTTTGTCTCATTGACTATGAAACACATCGCCACAGGATCTTAGATGAGAGATTAGAGAATCAAAAGCCCTGCCATGCTGTGACAATCACATCACTAAATACTATATAACTCATGGGTTGTTTTTTTTGGTCTCATCGATTATAAAATGCATCGCCACAGGATTTTAGATGACAGATTAGAGAACATTGAACAAACCCCTTTTCAAATAAAAATGATAATTGAGTGACGATGTGCACAAGTGGATTTAGTCTTCTGCCATTTTGGAATATGTCTCACAGATATAACTGCATGCAGACTACACACAATGTTGAATCAACAAGGAATCTCATGTTCGTGTTGTTCTTGGTTGTACTACACTGATCATTTTCGCTGAACATCCAAATTCCACGGAGAAGGCCTGTTCGTGTTCCACACCACAGTCTGCCTTTTGAGAAAAAAGTTCAAGCACATGATCTGTAAGACACCAACCAAAGGGGAAGGCATATACTAATGTTGTGTTTATTTATAGACAAAAAAAAAATCCCACACATACACATCAAAAAGCAGCCCTGGCAACAAACATACACGTGCAATTATATACTGTAGACATGGACCAATCTATTTATGTTGTGAATTTTACAACATGCTCGTTTTGCGAACTGTAGAGCAGAACTGGTGTGTCACACGTTGACAAACATTACTTTTTACACACTGCGAAATAAACATGACGAAACTGCCAATTATGTAAATGCTGTTGTACAAGAATTTAAAATCCTAACCGACACGGCTTCCGGGATTACTGGGGTTTAAAGGGTAAACACAAAATCCACACTCGAACTTTGTTCTAATAACATTGTATGTCATTGAAAAAAAACGACGATCATTTTACGGTGAAACTGACCCAGATAAGGTAGATTTTCTGGCATAAAAGTAAAATCGACCTTGTGTGTACAGTAAGTGCAGCCCATGAAATATGGCACGAGGAGAATGGCAAACATAAGGCTGGTGTTTTGTTTGTCACAGAACAGGGCCAGGGGAAAGCAAAGCAGGGTCTATGGGGAATATTAGGTAACCATGCTCGCAAATAGGAGGTAAAAGACAGTTAATGTGGAATTAGGGCCCATGGGAGAAACAATTTCTGGAAGCCGGGATCTTTTGGAGATAAATAACAGCCACCATTTGTTCAGATGAGAGTTTAAGGCAAGCTGCAGTGTTTTTGTCATCATGCTGCATGTTGTATAGCTGTTCTTTGCTGCATATTTTGGCCTACTGTAATTTAGTACACAATTTTGTAATTTATAAAATATAAAAAATAAAACTGCTGTTTGAAGATATCCAGGACTATGTAACTATGTAAAAGTCTATGTAAGATTTATCAAAATGAATAACAATGATTTCAACTCATTATTTCGATACAGAAAATAAATGTCTTCAGGGAAGCTAATGCACAGGAGCAGTAAAGGGTGACATACAGGGAGATGAGACAGGACTAGAACAAGAACAAGATGGACACAGAATAAAAACCAATGACCCACTAACCTCAGCCTGAAGATGTGGCAAAAGCACAGCCAACGTCAATACAAGACTCTGTGGATAAACTATATTTGTTTTGGCACAAATTAGGTGGTTTTTTTTTTTTTACTTTGAAAACCACATTTTTTTTCTAGCTTGTTCTAGCCTCTTCCCTCGCTTTCTTTCACAGCAACATTAACCCCTTAATTCACATAAAATGTTTCTACAATAACTCATTCACAAATAGCGACACAGCAACACAAAGCTCTACAATGTTCAGCCAGCAAGTGCTTTTGGCTGACGTAGAAGTTTCATACCTTCAATATCACGTCAAATGAAGGCATAGGCAGATTTGCATGCAAGAAAAAACAATAATATGCCTTTGCATCTGTTTCTTACGTCAGATAGGATACAGCCTAGTTGACCTGCTTCATACAATACTGCAATTCAAGTTGAATTATTACCACAAAATGTAATCTAATTCTGTAATCCGGTCCACATATAACATTTTAATTATGTTACCGCAAACCAATGTTTAAGGCACGTGCTTCATTTTCTCGTGGAAATAATAAGGACGAGACGCTTGTCAGTAGCAAGCTGTTGCTATGCAATCCGTTGACCAAAGGTCAGTTTTCACGATGAGTTCTTCTGTCTCGGGGAGAGGGGGGGGAGGTGGAGGAGGTGGAGGAGGAGGAGGAGGCGGAGGAGGAGGTGGATGGGGGGGGCATGGCGATACACCATATTAAATATCTCTTCACTGGACAGCAGCCCACATCAGCAATGCGTCTTTCAGGAACCATGTAAAGCGACCTCAAACTCAAAGATGCCACACACACACACACACACACACACACACACACACACACCTCGTGTGCGCTGTGTGTCCCGCAGCATCCCTATGCCATTCTTATGACTTTGGCTCCATCATGCAATACAATATAGTCTCATTTCTAAATATAATAACGCACAGACAGGTTGTCTAACAATAAAGGTACATTGAGTAGATTTAAAACCCTCTTTGGAAACGAAATGCATTTTACAGCCTACGTTTGATAGCCTACCGACAACTTCATGCGGAATCAAAATTAAACGAGGGTTTCTGCAACGCTCTCGGACTTATGAAGGGAAAACGATCCACTTCAATTATTCAAAGGGGTGGTGGTGTGGGGGGTCTGTTCAGGGCATCCGTGGGCTATTGCAGGGGAGTGGCAAGGTTAACAGGCTATGGACATTGTTTCAGGAAAAAAATGTGTCGGCTAATAACGACAAACAACGTTCACAGCGCGGTCCGTGGTCCGCAAGATCGTTCCCAGAGCGTGGACGTCTCTTTTTTTTTTTAAGGAACACAATAATAAAACACATCTTGTTACGTAAACAGTGCCCTTACCTCTTCCCCCGGCGCGTTGTGTCTCTCTGCGTGCAGTGTGTTGAATCAACAACTGGCTCCTCCCCCTTCAGCACCCCGGAACGGTGACAGAATCCCCTGCCTTTATAATATATATCTGAGCAGAAATAAGCAGCGACTGCGTGGATGTGGTAGGGTAGGGTGGCACCTCCGCGGCCAGAGAGAGACGCCCCCACCCCCCACCCCAACCCCCCACCCCTACGAGAGAGGAGGCTCACTGCAGAGACTCCAACCAATAGGATGACGCAGAAATCAAGTATCAAGGATCCCCCCCACAATACATGAATAGGAACGCTCAAGTGCGCTAAAACACATTTGCTTAAAACCAAAGCATAATTACGTGTATTTTCTCATGTCTTTCCTTATTTTTTTTCAATAACACTGTTACACTGTTAATGTCAGTTGCAAAGCAGCCCGTCAGTAAGAACTTAATTGCCTTTATGATATTGTATTATTATAGCATGTGCACGGATGCCGAAGGCAGGTTTGAACCATGGATGTATAATAAGAGCCTAAGTATAGGCCTAATAAATGTTTACACCATTTTCCTAGCAAGAGGAGAGGAGAGGACGTAGAAAGAAAGATAGCTGACTCTCATTGTATTTATATTTTTATTGTTAAGATACAACAAAATAAACAGAGGACAACATATAATTGACAACATGCACAATTCAGTCAATTCAGTTGACTCTATTAGTAACTTATTTGTTTTTTGTTGTCTTGTTTCCCTTTTTGTAGCACTTAACATGCATAATTTAATCACATTTTAACAATTATTAGTAATATGCCAAACAGCCGGAGTTCCAGCTCTGACGTCTTGTGCGCGTGTGTATTCATCTGCATGTGCGCGTGTGTATTCATCTGGCATGTGCTCATTTTATCGCAACTGACTTTAGAACGACAACTCCCATGATGCAACTTGGAAAATCATCACCGGAAATTGTTTTCGGAAGCGGAAACCGCCGAGTGGGAGCGGAAGAGAATGTACACACAAGGAATATCACAAAATCAATTAAGTTATGAAAAACACCATTAATTGCTTTTCTTTGTCGCCGCGGCTTATAAAGAAATGGCGGCTCCTCAGACGCAGTGCTCCTGATTCAAACTCTCGAACTCCGCGCGAATGACGAGATCGACCACGCGAGTTTAAACATCGACATTGAGACGAGCGTGCACATTATATTGTGGTGAGTTAGCTCGGGGGGGCTAAGTGAAGTAAATAGCGGCTGTTTGGTTTGAATAGCAGCAGCCGGACGGAGAGTGTTTAGCCGCAGCTAACGTTAGCCAGTTTGGTGTAATTAGCAGCCATACTTGAATGGCAACGGTGTCTTTTGGTGTGATCCTGCGAGTATTGACGTCCTGAAAGTGTGTGTGCTATTCGTTTGATTTATTTCAAGATGATTGCCAGGTGTTATTTACAGGTTACAGTTTGATTCCCCTGTCTTGGACACATCTTGATCAGGAAAGATGGGCAGCTTGTCATTGCTTGCTGCTATGTCTACTCTTGGAATATGCGACTGATCTTTCAATGCTTTTTCTACGATGTGTTTCCTTAGCTGCACGTTTAACATGCGATTGCATGCAATTGCAATGATGCACACCGATAGGATGTTAATGCAAAGTCAGTGTCCCCCTGGTGTGTTTGTCGAGCTGCAGTGTAAAAACGTCTGTTCAAATCAAAGCTAATTTACATTGGTGTCAATCTCTCTTTTTATTCACTCGTAGATTCACTGGAGCGGTTTGACGGGGACATAAACATGACCTGATTGATCCTGAGAGTCTTCCAGAAGAGCTTTCAAAACAAAGAGAGGTTTACCGGAAGATGCCCAGAAAAAAACAACAGAATCCACAGCCTGTGAAATGTAAGTGATGAAAAGCTCACTGGATAATGTAAAGCAATGTAACTAAACACGTTTTTACGAAGTTGCACTTTCCCTCTGTCCATCCAGAGAATGCTGTTGCTTCCTACAATACTATAAATGTAAAAAAAAAAGCATATGCTTAATAAAGCATGTTATTTATGAATCCCTCAAAAGTTTCCCTATGGTAGCCTGCATTGTGTAAATGTATGCACAGGTCCCCTAGTAGCAACTCTAGCTAGATGGACCTAATGTGGTGTATATTAGGGCCCCTATTTAGTATTTAGGGACATGATACATGGGAGTGTCCACCCATATGTTTGATGACTAGATCGATCGGCCTACCAGTTGGAGTACAGTCCACTTGGTGGGCTGGTAGGGTGCTCCATCTATCATACGTCATCCACTTGGAGAAAGTCACTCCACCCTCAGGTTTAATGGGAAGGTTAACAATAGACTAACCATATGGTGTTGTGACAACTTCAATATATTCTCTGTGATGTGTGAAATAGTAAACATAAATGGTATCATTGTAGTACTTTATGAAGCCACTTGGATAGGTAGTCAAAAAAAGGCTGAAGTCTCATCACATTTACATATATACAAAAATATCCATAGGTGACTTTCAGATCATTAATATGTCAGAGAATTGCTATTTTTGTCCTACATAGCAGCAGCGCTATACCTTTATTGAAGCTGCTACGTTGCTGTGCTTCTCCGTGTATTGCGCCAACTATCCACTAGATGGCAGCATTGCACAAGGGAGATTGCAAAGTGTGCATTTTAGTATGCAAACGCTAATGTGTCGTCATCGCAAAGGCGTGTTTCCTTTTTTTAGAAGAACAGCTGTCTTGCTCCTGTGTTTCTCTGTGTATTGCTCCAAACTATACACTAGATGGCAGCAAAGGAACATCTGTATTGCTCTATGTATTGCGCCAAACTATCCACTAGATGGCAGCATTGCACTAGGGAAATTGCAGGGTGCATTTTAGTGTTCAAATGATAGTGTGTCGTTATCACAAAGGCGTGTTTATTCTTTTAAAGGAACAGCTGTGTTCAAGGTTGTTGGAAGTTAATGATATGAGAGAATCATCAGACACAATCTGTACGTACTATTGATGGCTCAACCCAACAATACATCGCCAAAGTAAGATGAGATAAAAAAAAAAAGGATGAATCCCTAGAGATTTAGGTGTTACAGCAGCAAAATTGTCAGGACAATGCAATTGCAAATCAAACATGTAAACATGTATCTATGCAAATGTAATACAATGAACTAAAGCAAAGTATGCATTTCCATAATGTTCTAACGTGTGCTCGATGCTCACGACTTTGCGATTTTACATCCCTCGACTCTCCCTCTGTCTATTGTATCTCTTGTCTTACCACGAGTTACGTCACGTTGACGTTTTTGAACGTTTGAACGTCGATTTGTCATCTATACTTTCCCTACACGAATTATCCGGAGATGCCAAACTACTCTTGACATGCCCGTGAAATATATAATACAAATGTATGAAATAAAATTTAAAAAAAATATCATGACACTGCGCAATATCTGTTGCTGTACTCAGTTAGCGATTGCCCCAATAAGACGTCAATTTGATCAAATTCAGGAGCATCCGATCAATATCGGCTGATTCTATAATTGATTGACATACACAGATACACAGAGCAGAGGGCACTCATAATGTGTAGTGTAGGTCGAAGTCTGGCTATTTTCTTTCTATGCAATAATAGAACGGTGTGTATTGGGTATTTTTGAGCTGCAGCTGTTGGCTTGAGTCATTGAACGTTCAATAGATTGTCCCACTGCTCATTGTTATTATTTCTCCCAGCTCCAACATGAGCTCTTCATTGTGGCGGGGAAGGAAACGGATGAGTCTCCGGTAGCCATTAGTTTATTTGGCAGCAGAACATGCGCTGATTAGGTGCCGCCTAGGAGCACATTCTGAGTGGCAAACGATGCACGGCAGCCTCGCGGCATCATTTCCGCCAGTTCCACCGCTTTTTCTTCGGTCTTTTCTTTTTAGTATTTAGTATTTTTACGTTTTCCTGCACAATTCTGTTTTCTGGTTTGCCGAGTCATCGGGCATTTACTGAAGTACACGCGGATAGCGTTCGTGTATTTTCAACTCAACCTGGTTGCCGTTCTGCAGTGTGAAATAATATTTGATATGTTCCCATTGAAAATCCTTTTTCTACAACCAGGCCATCATCTGTCATTTTTTTATGATGATGATGATGATGATGATGGTGGGGGGAGCAATTGGCCTCACTTCTCCACTTATCTATCATGCATCCTTTTGTGCAGTGCATTTAGGGTTCCCAATGTCGTTTCCATGGTGAGGGTGGTGGGTAAAACGGAGCTCTGTAGTGTGTGCGTGTGCGTGTGCGCGTGTGCGTGTGCGTGTGTGCATGTGGTTGACCGGCTCCCGTCTACCTCTCTGTCTCTCTCTCTCTCTCTCTCTCTCTCGACTGTAGTGGACTCTGAAGATGGTGTAGCCTTCCCTGTTCCAGGAAACCTTACTTTAGACGCAGACTTCCTTCTAGGACAAGACCTTGAATTCGATGACCCAGATCATGACAGCAAACTGCTAGGCCTTGACAAGTTCTCAGGTTTGTTTGGGTGGTTTTTCCCCTAATATTTGTATCCGCTTTCTGTTAAAAGTTTAAAAAAAAAGTATTAGTATACATATATATTTTTTGTAAATGTTTTTCTCTGTCTGCGTGTGTCTTTTTTTTTTTCTGGTTGTATTCCGCTGCTATACTGTGGGCAATCCTAGTGTTTCACACAACCCCAGTCTCAAGGCCCTTCATGTGAAATAACAATAGATTTTAATCTAAGGTTTTGTTAGAACACTTCACTATCAACAGTGGAAATGTGAGAAGAAAAAAAATAAAATGTGGGGAAAAAAAATGGAGAAAGCAGCCGAGCCACCATTATTATTATATAAGGTCATAAAAAAAAAGACGGCCATTACCATCAAGGACACCATTACAGGGCTGGCATGTATTCGTCCATCATCATCATCATCATCATCATTAGGGCTCGGTAATCATCCACATGGGGCTTCCAGAGGGGGGCTGCCGCTGGTGCTGCATATAAGGGCAGCCCCCCGCTCTTCCCCTGCCTCACATACCGCTAGCCCCTGCAAGAGAGAGCAGAGCAGAGTGGCTGAGCTGTCTGACTGACTGTCTGGCGAGAGAGAGCCGTTTCCTTCAGAGAGAGAGAGAGAGAGAGAGAGCAGTTTCCTTCA
The DNA here is from genome assembly GCA_900323305.1 of Trachyrincus murrayi. Classification (NCBI taxonomy): domain Eukaryota; kingdom Metazoa; phylum Chordata; class Actinopteri; order Gadiformes; family Macrouridae; genus Trachyrincus; species Trachyrincus murrayi. Next base: position 36,586 of record OOFB01016250.1, on the reverse strand, counting down.
GAGAGCAACAGAGAGAGAGAGGGGGGGGGAGAGGAGCTGTCTGCCGTGTTACCGTTTTTTTTTTTCCTTTCTGGATATGCCTTCCTAGGACTGGGGAAGGAATTTGTGTCTTTTTTTCCCCCCGTTGTTTTGGTCTCTTGTTGAAACTTCAGGTGAGGAAAGGAAAGAATGCTGCTACTTATTTGGTTTTCTTCAGTCCAAGCCGAAGGAAAAGGTTGCGTTTGTGCTTCTGCCTACGAATCATGTATTGCCGTTGAGTGTGTGTGTGTGTGTGTGTCGTGGAGTAGAGTCTTTCTTGGTTAGTTCAGTACGTTCTGTTAGAGGTATATATTGATAGGGCTTTGCGATGTGCTGTCAACGCTCCCTTATAGTGAGCCGTATCTGGATCCCCAGAGGGAATCGCTGCCGCGTTTGCAGTCAACGTGAAACACATCTGTTCTCATTTAGTGGTTTGAGTTTTGTTTAACTTTCCTGACAGTTTTGACAACGTCAAATCCAGAATTGAATTGGTTCAATGATAAGCCAGCCAACGTTGCAATGGGAAAATTGCGTTGCTTTTTTAGATTTTATTCTTTTTACGCATGCCTCGGATGCCACAGGTCGTGTGCTTTTCTAAATATAAAAACAGACGGTGCGATGGTGATTTCTACACAATCACACAGGTGACACGCTGTGGTCTTAACCAAATTTCAGGGGATGAATGAAGTACTTGTCTTATCGCTGCTCTGTGACACTGATGGCTCTCTGCGTGTTTCTTAACCATACAGAAGTAACGGCTGAGATCGGTTTCTGTGTGTATGCCCAGAGCCCCACTAACAGCCACCTCAGCATGGACAGCGAAGCAGAACGCTCCCTCAACGCCACCGACAACAGGACCAGGGAGGAGGGAGGAGGAGCGGGAGGAGGACGACGAGGAGGAGCAGCACTCCCCCAGCCCGTGCCCGCCTTCCCCCCTTACCTCTCCTGCCGGGGCTGCGGTCAGCTCCGCGACGAGCCCCTGGGGCCGGGCATCGACCTGGTGGGGCCCTACTGCCTCCGCTGCTGCAAAGCCTCTCGCGAGCTCAAAAGCGGCGACTACTGCTCGCCGTTCGGCAGCGGCATGGACGGCATGAGCTCTGAGGACTCTCGCGAGCATCTGGACGACGACGAGGACGACGAGGAGGACGACGAAGGAGCCACCGGGAGCGAGGCGGGCGACAAAGCGTTCCTGGGCGAGGACGGCCTGGCCAGGCTGCACTCGTGCCACCTGTGCGGCTTCTCGTCGCGCTACGCCAACCACGTCAAGCGGCACATGAAGACGCACAACGGCGAGAAGCCCTACAACTGCCCGCTGTGCACGTACGCGTCAGCGCAGCTGGTCAACCTGCAGCGGCACCTGCGCATTCACACGGGCGAGAAGCCCTACAAGTGCGACCGCTGCTCGTTCGCCTGCAGCTCCCTGGGCAACCTCAAGAGGCACCAGCGCATGCATTTCACCACTTTCCCGGGGGGAGCCATGGCGCAGGAGCCCCCGCAACCCGCGCCCGGGGGCCAGAACGGGCTGAAGAGACCCGGGGCCGACCGGGGCCCCAGGACCAGCCAGGAGGAGCCCGGGGCGTCGACCAGAGGTAAGCCCAAGCTCTGCTTTAACGTTTGCTACTTTTAGAAGGGGCAGGGTGGTCTCGTGGTGAGGGTGTTGTACCCTTTGTCTGGATTGGTGTACATGAATCAATAGACCGTCGTAACCCATCGTGGCTTTCATCTGATTACCGGTAGAGGTTTACTGTCGCCGTCCACCATCTAACTGTATTTATTTTATTCATTGTCCAGAGCTCTCCAGGCCGACCTCCAACCTGAACCTGGGTCCCCAGAACAGTGACTACCTTTCAGCCTTCAACAGCTTTAAGGGGAGCGCCCCGCTGCCCCCGCCCCTCCAGCCCACCCCTAACCCCCCGGCCCCGAACCTGCGCCCCTCCCCGGACCTGCGCCCCTCCCCTGTGCTCCTGGGGACCCCCGGTCGGCGGATGACGACCTCGCACACCGTCAAGGTGGGGGCGCCACCGGGGAGCGCCGCCGCCTCCGCCGCCGCCGGCATCGGCGGCTCCCGCCTCCCCCTCTTCCCCTACACCTGCCGCCTGTGCGGCGTGGTGCTGGAGGACGAGGACGGCACCACGGCGCAGATCTGCGCCAAGTGCACGCTGGACATGCTCACCAAGGACGCGTCGTCCTCGCCCGGCAGCCCCGGCGAGCGCAGCGACAAGGTGTACACGTGCGCCGCCTGCCCCTTCCTCACGCACTACCCCAACCACCTGGCGCGCCACATGAAGACGCACAGCGGCGAGAAGCCCTACCGCTGCCCGCAGTGCGAGTACGCCTCGGCGCACTTCGACAACCTCAAGCGGCACCACCGCGTGCACACGGGCGAGAAGCCGTACAAGTGCCACCTGTGCGACTACGCCTGCGGCAACCTGGCCAACCTCAAGCGGCACCAGCGCGTGCACTCGGGCGCCAAGCCCTTCCAGTGCGCCGTGTGCAGCTACAGCTGCAACCAGAGCATGAACCTCAAGCGGCACATGCTGCGGCACACGGGCGAGAAGCCGTACAAGTGCCGCGAGTGCGGCTACACCACGGGCCACTGGGACAACTACAAGCGGCACCAGAAGAAGCACGGCCTGGCCACCGACGGCTGGGTGAAGGTGCAGCCGCCCGGCAGCAGCAACCAGGTGGTGGAGGAGGACGACGAGGATGAGATGGAGGAAGGGATGGGCTCGGGGGTGGGTCGTGGCGGAGGAGGAGGAGGAGGAGGAGGTGGTGGAGGCGGCGGCGGCGGTGGTGGCAGCAGCCTACAGGCCCAGAGGAAGGAAGTGGGCGTGGATATGCAGTATAGATGAGGATGAGGCTGCCCCCCCCCACCCCCATCCCCCCCCCTGTTGTTGTTTTCTTTTGGTGTGTGCCATGAACTCGATTTTATGAATAATTGAATTCAGTAAAACTAAGCTACCAGCAAATTGTATTTATATTTTCCTCCACAAAGCCTTTGTATTGTTTTTTGTCGTCTTCGGTGTTCTGCCCGCGGAGGCCGCTACCCGTGTTTGTAGAACGCTACAAAGTCATGGAGGAAAGGCAACAAGAGAAACTAACAGATTTTGATGCCTTCGGACCGAGAGATATGAAAGGATTGAACGTCTCGTCTTTGTTATAGTTGGAGCGGAGATAGAACCATGCCAGGTATCTGGACCCAACCACACATTCAACAGAAAACTCTCCAAAAAACTGCCAAACGCATATTTCATTTTTTTTATAATGACCATCCTTTCCTTCCCCAAATAAGTCAATCACTAAAGATTGCTTTTCTGGGATTTGATACAAGTACATTGTGTACTTTTTTTTTTTTTTTTTTTGAAGGGAGTACTTTTTGCAAAGGTCAGTTCCCTACTGGAGCTGGTGGGGTCTGGACGGGGCTGGTAATTCTGCTCCAACATGTTTTCATTCAGTCGTTCATTCAAACTGTTGCTACTGGGAGTTCTATTTTTTGTGTCTGTTTTTTTTGTATGGCTTTCCATATGGTGGTCCTAAAAATGTTGTCATGTCCTTTTTATTCATGTTGTGTAGCTTTGGAGTGCTGCTTTTCAGTATGCAAATGACATGAGACCGGAAAGTGTATGAAACGATACCTGGGAGAAAAAAAATATGGTCATCTAATTAAATATTTCACATGCTTTCAAAACCCCTCAGGAATGAACTGATTTTTATTTGGTTTTTTCTTTTTTTTGGCGGGGGGGGGTGGGGGTGGAGTTGACGTGAATGATTCATATAAACATATCTAGATCCCGTCATTAAAAAGCTTGGACTAAACCTCATTCTACTGTAATGATGATATGCATTGACGTGCATCACCGCACTACTCTACTAACGACACCCCTGAATTCGTTCCGTAGGCTTGTACTTAAATGGCCCCTAATTCTACAACCGGGTGTGATGTTGGGCCATTTAAAAAAAAAAGAATCTACCCATTTGTGACATCACAAGTGGCTCGTAATGGCTAATCAACATCGCGGTTCCTAGGGACCTTGGTCATGGCTTTAAACCGCATTCTAATCTGGATCTTTCGTTTGCTCCTTCAACTGCTCCTTACCGACAAACCTTCCTCCATTGTTCTGTCTTAAATTGTCATCCCAAACATTATTTAGGAAGAACTATTTTCAAAGTTTTTTCATCCCGCTTTCGACTGCTGTCTTACTGTGAATCTAGTTGTCTTTTTTGTATGATTTTACTTGAAAAAAAAAAATCTATATATATATAAAACTAGACACTTTAATAAGCATGTTTGTGTCAAAGTGGACTATACGGTTATAGTTTAGTTATTTTTCTAATGTGGCTGTGTTACACTGATTAGAAGTGCTTTCTTTCTAATTAGTACATAGAACATTTTTGTATCTTGAATGTAACTTGTCTGTGGCATTTAGTCATTTTTGTTGGGAGGGAAGTAATGTGGGACTGTGATTTAAAACAAATTTTGTTTCGTCTCTTTGTGAATTAATATTATATGCAAGTAAAATACTTTTTCAGGTTGCCATGATGAGGAGCGTTGAGACCTATATGGACAACTGCTGAGAGATCCCTCGGGGGCACCGTTTAGTTCATATGCAGTGTTTCATAATTGCCTTAAGTGATGATTTCTAAATAAACACATATACTTGTGTTCATTTATTTCTTGACCAACTCCAACTTTCTTTTCTGTTGGTCGTTAGCCTCATGAGACCCTCCTGCTATTCACGTTTGCGCCTCGCAATGAATATCGGAGAGAAACAGAATGTGAACTCACGAGATCGGGATGATCTCACGAGGCTACCGTTCTGTATTTGCCGCATAGTATAAATAAAGTTCCCCTTGAATTAGATATATACACAACACCATTGAGTGCAGCTATCGGGGATGTGTAGTAAAGTGAGAAGTGGATCCACCATGTAGACTTGTACCACGCAATACATTCACTGCATCTCCCCCTATGTATCTAACGTGGCAATGTTTTGTCCCTCGATTAGAAAGTCAGGTGTGACATTGAATTCAGGTGTGTTCAGTCCATTGGGTTGTGAGGCAGGTTTTTTCAAATCTTGGGGCCCATATTTAATTTTTACCACCAAGTGTGAGGTTGATTAGTCACAAGCATCTTAACATCTATCCACTTGTGACATCACAAGTGGGCGTGTCCACCCAAGATGTACGACGGGTAAACTCGCTCACCTCCCGGTGTGGACTGTGCCAACTGGTAGGCTGAGCTAGCCGTCATACATCTGGGTGGACAGACACTTCCAACATTAGGGTAGATTTTGAAATGGTTTGCAATGATTAATCACCCTTTGAATCTCACGTGTTCAGTTCCACTATTACAACATGAAGCTAAATATAGGATGTTGTAGATTAGAGCTAGAATTGAAACACACCCAACACAGAAGTGAGTAATGGGGGCAGGTATACATTTATTGACACCCAGGACATTGCAGCTTTTATGTGTTTGTTCTGTAATATGGAGCTAAATGGTTTATATAAAAACTAAAATCAACTAAAATACATCCCCTTCTATTAATGGATGCCCTCCCGAAGACATACAAGCCAAACGGAAACAGGGACAAGACAGTTTGTAGCTACCCATAGAGTTCCTGGGCTGCGGCTGGTCCACACTAGCTGAGAACGCAGCTTTTCGTACAACTCTTAACAAACAAGGGCGGTTTAGGACTTTTAAGACCTGGAATGAGATGTACATGACCACAAGAAAAGGTTAGGCTTCACTTGCTAAGCTCATTGGCTGATTTAAAAAAAGAAAATTGTTTTCACTAACTTTGCTTAAGCAGCCATTTTGATCACATTGGCAAATTTCAACTAAGCACCCTTTCTGCTAAAATCCTCTGCAATCATGAACCAAAGTCTCACACAAATGAAATGATGAAGTGAGCACAGCGAGAAGGGTCCAGACAACAGAACAATCAATACAAATCAGATTTGTAAACACTTTTCATTTTCACCAAGTGTTCCCTAAATATCCTGTAAACAATGCTAAATGTTAGTACGTATAATTTTTTTTTTGTTCTATACATCTTAGATTACATTTGATCTGTTCGATTACAATAAACTATTTGATACAGTTAAGTAAATGTTCAGAATACTTCTTTCTTAAATGCATGTACATATTATAAAAGTGACATAATTTTATATGTATCTTATGTGCAAAATGCTTTAGTAAACTATAATTTGGCATTCATGACAAACCTTAAAAAATAAAATCGATTGAAAGAACAAAAAAAACTAAAAAAATCAAAGTTGGAATTTCAAACAATGCTCAAAGTCACGCTCGATATTTCACTCTTTCGCCATAAATATCCATCTTCACCAGTAATACTGTGCAACATGAGTGAATTAGCAAGTGCAAGCTGCTTGGCCAAGATTCTGCAATATTCTAGGTAACACTGGCAAAAGAGCTAACGGTAACTTTAGTGTAATGCTAAGGGCATTACATCCCCCACTTTTGTTTGTTAGATGGCAATGTGGTTAAAAAAATAAATGTTAAGGCATTCAACGAGTTCTGAAGGCAGACTGTGTGGCTGTGCATCAAACACTACGTGAAAAGTGTTAAAAACGAATACTATTGTAATATTGTGAAGCAAAACCTAACTTATCCTAACCTGGCACACTGCTAGCATAAAAAAAAGCAAAGAAAACGCCAACTAAACTAGAATTTCATCAAGGACTGAATTCTCCCACAAAATGCCGTTTTGGTATATAGCCCAGTCAAATATTTTAAGCTGTCACTCAATAGTATTCATTTTTATCTACTGGGATCCATTTTAACACATTCAGTGGACACTCCAGTCCAGTTGTAAAATCACTAGTGCCAGGTCTTATTCAACAAAGAAACCTTCCTGGTCAGAAACAGCCACAAAGCCTCAGAAATAAGAAAATTGAGAACTGGCTAAATGGCTGTTTAAGTTTCTAAGTGTGACGAAGAACGTATGCACGCATAATAACGACAATAAAACAGTCATAATAACGACAATAAAACAGTGTCCGTTGTCTATCGGAATGAAATGTGTGATTTTCAAGACGGCAAGCAATTATTTAAGAACAGATGGCAGCAATGAATCACCGTTTCTATTTTTTTTTCCTTTTGTGTTTAAAGTTTTAGATTAATACATGCTCAGTGTCACAGCTAATAGAGAACGCCAAGGACTGAAGTGTGAGTGTGAGGAGATGCGACTTGAAATAGAAAATGATGGACATGAGCATTTAGGATTTGAAAACCCCAAAAATAAAATAAAATAAAAAGACACAATCAAACAATAAGAACTTAAGGCAGCGAAATCCTCTTGGAAGGAAGAATCGAACACCACTCTCTTTCATGCCAGTGTGGCTCAGCTTAGCTTGTACCCTCTTCCCCCCCCCCCCTCTCTCTCTCTCTCTCTCCGTCATACCCGATTGGTGTCGGTTGGGGAGGGCGGGGAATGATGAAGCGGAACTTACAGGTCATCGTCCCCGATGCCCTCGAAAGCGTAGTTGCCGTGGAAATCGTTACCGCTGATGTCGTTGGCCGAGTTGGAGGCACTGATGCCCCGTAGCGAGACGGAGCTCAGCTTGGTCTAGGAACGGCGGACATGGGACGGGCGTCTCAGTCAGTATCAGTATACCGGACAGACTTTAGATGCGACTTCAAACACTTCAGCTCATGTGTCCCGGCGTGAATGTTAATTTAATGTTGATGTTAACTGTCTCAAAGTTGCATGGAACTTAATAGATAGTACAAGTGTCTCCTGAATGAATGATGATTTGAAATCTTCTACATTGAATGCATTTGGACAGAACAGATCTTACTTACAGAGAGTTTGACAACTTGCTCCCGGTTGGGGTCGGGGGAGTCCTGTGACAAAATAAAAGGAAAAAGAGTAAAAAAAAATAAGGTGGAACTCAACTGAATAATTGGTTGATAATATTAAAAAAAAGAAAATACTGCAGTTCCCGTGCTCACCAGTAGAGGGGGCGACTTCACAGCTTGCTGACTGTCTGACCGGTGGATGGAGCCATTGTGCCTCTTCCGTAGCATCTAAGGATACACACACGCGTACAAATATGAGCACGACACACACACACACACACACACACACACACACACACACACACACACACACACACACACACACACACACACACACACACACACACACACACACACACACACACACACTTGAATAACAACATTCCACCAAACACTAGGACCTCTGCTGCCCACTGCCCGAAAAAACTTGAAGAATTTGATTGCTTTTTGTTTTTTTACTTTTGTACTTTCCAAAACAGCTGTGGATGTTTCACACACAACGGTGTTGTTCACCAACCTTCTTGAGGCTGCCTCCTGATTTCTTCACCATCAACTCGTCCACCATGGACTGAAGGCAGATGCTCATCATGATAGCCTGAAGAGAGAAACACACACCCACACACACATCAAGGAGTTGTGTGTCAGTACACTGCAACACGCCTCTGGGCCATGATCTGTCATCTGGAAAGGTGTTTCTGTAATTACTTATTCATTTTTAGTTTGTTTCTTTATATGAATGTATGGATGGATGTATAACTTGAATATTTTGTCTTGCTGACATCTTAATGTCCTATTTTGTTTTGTATACACAAATATAGTTAAATAAAAAATAAAATAACAACAATGTCTACCCTGGGAGTAGGATAATTACACAGTTTAAACTAAATAAAACACATTTTCATGTTAAACTTAAAAAATACAAATAAAAATACAATTGCCTCACTTCAGCACGGGTTCGAAAAGGCACCCGGCTGATCGCTGATTGGACATGAACTGAGCGATGACAATGTGTCTTTAGTCACCTGTGGACTGGTGATGGTGACCCACTGGAGGCGGTCCTTGCTCATCAGGTACTCGAAGGCCAGCTCTAGCTTCACCTCGCACTTGGACGAGCTGCAGGGGTTCGCCGTGCCGTTCGCTACCGGGACCTGCTGTAGGTTGAATGAAAAACAAAATCATCATCATCACCATCACCACCACCAGACTGTTCCTTTCCGTCGTTTAAACATCGTCATCATCAACCTAATGTCAGTCATCATTTTCTATTGCGGGGAGAGGGTCTGTGTGTTCTCGTGTGGGCTACATCCACATTCACATGAAAAATGTCCCGTCCCCGTCCCCCCCCCCCCGAGGAGGAGGAGGAGGAGGAGGGGGAAAGGAGGACACAGTTTCTATGCCGTTCTGTGATTGGAGGACTAGAAGAGAATGTAGGCGGCTCATTGGTCGAATAGCGATGAGTTGTTGTTTGTTCTAATGTGTCACAAACTGTGGGCCGACATCGAGAGGTGGAGGTAGGAGGAGCTTAAGTGGCAAGGTGACCGCGTGACAATGTAGCGCACACGCACACACACAATCCACATTTGAATACCCAATCGCAACCTCCTCCCACTCGCCAATGTCAAAACACAAGAAGCCCTTATTAAAGCCCCTTGTTAAAAATGACTTAATCGAAATGAGACAAAAACTAATGAGAGGCATTGAGAAAAGTCCCCCAGGCAGTGGAAGGAAGATCACATGATATCACATGCTCTCTCTCTCTCTCTCTCTCTCTCTCTCTCTCTCTCTCTCTCTCTCTCTCTCTCTCTCTCTCTCTCTCAAAAGCTGGTTAATAATAATGACCTTGCCAAACCAAATGGTTTTTCCATTCAAAATAATATTTTTAAATGAAAGTAAAAATTGTGAAATAGCTGGAGGCTTTGCTGTGTCAACTGTGTGCTGTACAACTGTGTATCTAGGGTAATACAACAGCTATTGACCTTTGTAGTGGGAAAGAAAACTGCTTATTGAACCAAATTAACTTAGTCTTGATAACAGAGCAGGTTTAAAGTGTGATTAAAATGGGGGCACACACAGACACACAGACACAAAGCAGAAGTGACTGTTTGGTACAGTAACATGTGACTTGATATTAATATTTCTTGCATCACATGGAAACTAACTTTTATTCTTCTTTTGTGTATAGTTTCCAAGTTTTATGGCGTCTATAATTGCGGCCCATCTTCGCAAGGATGCTCTTGGAAATTCGATTTTGTAATCAATGTCCTGGTTAAATAAAGGTTGAGAGTTTGTGCTTGGGGTTGTGTTTCTGCAGATCGATATGTAGCCCGTTCCTAGGTGGGCAGGTCGTTTGGCTGATTAATGAAGACGTTTGGCAGGGGTTTAGAAAGAACGCTCGACTCAGCAACATCCAGAAGGACAATGTGGATTCCAAAAAAAGAAATATATTAAAAAAACTCAAGGTAACAGTGACTTTGGAAAATGCGTTTTTTTTCCCGAGGAAACAAACACTGTGTTTTTGACAGACTGTTTTTCGGGGTACCTCCGACTGGAAAATATTCTGTTTTGACGGATTGTTTTTTCGAAGGCCAATGCCAACTGTGGAAAACTGTTTTTCGGCAGAATGTTTTTCGAGGTAAATCCAACTGTGGAAAATATTTTCTTTTCTTTTTACAGAATATTTTTCGGGGCAAACCGATTCTACAGTGGGTTTTTTTTTAATGACCAACTTTTTGATTTGAGTGTAGAATATCCACTCAGATCTCCACTACAAGTCTCTCTCTCCTGCGTGTGTGTGTGTGTGTGTGTGTGTGTGTGTGTGTGTGTGTGTGTGTGTGTGTGTGTGTGTGTGTGTGTGTATGCCCCTCTCTCCTCCTACCTGCCTCCCCCCCCACTGCCTCCCTCCCACCCAGTATACATGCATGCATGTATACATGTGTGTGTGTGTGTGTGTTACTCACAGACGACGTGACCCTCCAGCACCTCATGCGGGTCACCTTGAAGCTGCCCTCCTTCATCTGCTCGCTGGGCAGCTTGACGTGGAAGTTGAGCTCATTGTTGCCCGCGCTCACCATCACGTGGCAGCCCGTCTCGGGGAAGTCGGTGACACACGGGTCGAACTTGGTGTAGCCGTAGTACTTTAGCGTCTGGCCGAGGCGGATGAACTGCACGGAGGAAGAAGAGGGGAGAAAGGGGGATTTATGAGCTTTTTTTTTTTTGGTAGAGACACAAGGAGAGTCCTGAAGCAATTACTGGTAGTGGCAGTATAGCAGGATGTTGCAGAAGTGGCCACACACACACACACACACACACACACACACACACACACACACACACACACACACACACACACACACACACACACACACACACACACACACACACACACACACACACACACACACACACACACACACACACACACCTCTTTTTTGGAGCCTTTCTCCTGCAGTGACTTGAGCTGCCGGTGATGCTCCTTGTTGACGAGTATCCAGCCTCTCTCGATGTCAGACACCGTCTGGGTCAGCGAGACAAGACAAGAGCAGACAAGAGCAGTTTACGTAAGATGAGACGAAGATGACAAGAGATCATAAGGCAGGAAATTATAGTTATATGTGCGTGTGTGTATACGTGCCGTCACACACACACACAAACGTACTGCACAAATACGGTTCCGGTAGCCACAAGCGCCTCAGAGGACTGAGACCAACTGCCTCCATAGAGTGCCCTATTCATGAAAGTAGAAGTCTTCTCGGCATGTATTGAATGGCGATAAACTCACCGATATTGCACCTCTATGGACAGCCTGGGCCATCCATCCGGGTTTCACAACAAACAAAAAAAATCAACGTTTGTCATGAATGAGCAACTTTCTGACCAAGTCTGTGATGCGTTACATTTTTCAAAGTGTTCTTCTTTTGCGGTGTGTACACCAAGTGGAGGTGCTCATTATCGCCACCTAGAGTTGGCGGACTACAAAACGATCACGCAGACTGTCAGAAAGTTGCTCATACATGACAAACGCAGATTTTTGTGAAACCAAAGGCATGGCGATACAAAGAGGATGAGCCAAGCTGTCCGTAGAGGTGCAATATTGGGTGAGTTTATCGCCATTAAATTGCATGCCCGGGAAGACTTATTGTTTCATGAAGTCCTCTTAGTCGCTTGTGGCTACGGTTCCAGGCAATCAGGAAACTCTCCACATCTGTGAGTTTAATCAAATCGTGTCATTACAAAGTGCTTAAGAAGAGGTGCATGCGTGTGTGTCTGTGTGTGTGTCTGTGTGTGTGTGTGTCTGTGGCCATAAGGAAGCAATAATAATCAAGCACCGGAATGTATTCAAGGCTAATATAAATAAATAGCTTGGGCTTCCTGTTGCATCATTGTAATCGCCTGGTTACTTGGCTTGAAAAAACAACAACATATTTTGCTGAGGGGAAAAAAAAACAGAGAATTTTGGTTTTTAATGCTCCAAAGATAATGCCCAGCGTGGGCTTATCATCACACAAGCTCCTTACCTGAGCGTACAGGAGGTTGAGGCCCACTCGATTCTCCATCACGTCGACGTCATACGCCATGTCCCAATAGCTGCAGAACACAAACACGAACCATCGGTTTCTACGTCGCGATTCACTTTGGACCCCTCTCACTTTGACAGGATAGTCTAGTAGGGGCCAGGATAGGACTGTCGCTTAACGTGTTAATGCCATGCATCTGATTTCACGGCAACGACTATGTTTCCATGACTACATACCTTTCTATACAGGGTACAGAAAACACTTCAACGCGTGCACAGACATTTCGCAGAAACAATTTCCACAAAAACAGAAAACAACAGAGAAGACCTCAGAGCTTCACTGTTAGATTCCATTGAATGAAATCCGAGAGGCAGAGGAGTTCATTCAACCACGAATCACCGTGCAAATCGCAGCATAAACAGCGTATATCATTCTTGATAGTGTGTTCCACAACAAATCGTCAAATTCTGAAAAAATATATGATAGGATGACTTTTGGTATACATATGGAGTTATAAAAAAATCGTTTCGTAGCAGCGCCCCCTCGGCTTCGGCATTCATACGGTGAATTAAAGCTGCACGTCGTCCACATTTTTTGGCAAAACTGCAAACATCTGACACATGCTGGCGGGGCGAGCCCACATGGCGGACTGCAACCGCCGCCTTTTAACCGTTTCGACAGACAACCCCAACACGTAGGCTACTGATCCTCTGCTGGCCCTAGTGCCTTTTGAGGGCTTCAGACATCGCAGATTCTCCTTACAAAAGGACGGGGGGGGGGGGGGGGGGTCGTGATCCTAGTCAGCCTCCATATTCCCACGGCACGGCCCACACCAGCTGTGTTGCCCCTTTAATAAAACACAGCTGTGTAAAGTCAACGTTCATTAATAGTTGTATTACCGTGAATGACTTTCACACTTCTGGCGGCGGGAGAAATGAGACTCAGTCACATTGGCACTTTTTCAAAAAGACTGCAAAGGCTATAAAAAATTTTTTTTAAAGGAGGCTGAATGTTTACTTCTTTGGTTTCCTTCAAAGTTTGCTTAAGTCTCTCTCTCTCTCTCTCTCTCTCTCTCTCTCTCTCTCTCTCTCTCTCTCTCTTCTTCTCTCTCTTTT
>OOFB01016226.1:20372-35348 GCA_900323305.1 Trachyrincus murrayi | reverse complement strand
GCTCTTGTCCGCTGCTAATCTACCTTACATTAAACTCCAAGTCTGTGTTTCACTTTTAATTAAAAAATAATGTAGGCTCCCAGTCGTGTGTGTGTGTGTGTGTGTGTGTGTGTGTGTGTGTGTGAGAATCTGAGAGAGGGAGAGGGGGGAGCTTCTGATAGGGAGAGAGACACTTAGAGAGAGAGGGGGGGGCATCTGATAGAGAGACAGAGAGAGGGAGGGTGAGAGACACTCATCGAGAGAGAGAGAGAGAGAGAGAGAGAGTGGGCGAGAGACACAGAGACACGCTGCCCGCTCCCTTTTCTAGTCAACGTGTTAATTAAAGAATTATTAGCACGGTTCCACCAGTCACCGGTGATTAAGATGAGAAAGGCCGCGTGCTCATCCCTTACTGTTCAAATCTCTTTGAGCCTCTGATCCCTAATTACAGCCCTGCTATCGCTTTAGATTACCACTCGGCTGAGTAGGAGCAGTTTCATCTGCACACTGGCACTCTCTGTGTTGTCGGTGGGCTGTTGTGATGAAAAGTGTCTTTTTGTTTCACTGTGACCCGTTATGTTGCCATGAGCGCAGATGGGAAAACACCGGAAACATAGCGATGCAAACACACACACACACACACACACACACACTGCCCATTCGCTGTGTCTAACCGGCCAGGGTGTAGCCGCGGTGGTGGCTGCTTCTCGGCTCCTCCGCCAGCTGCCCATCCCCGCGATCCAGGACGCCGTTTGACTCGGCACGTTTACACCCTCCACCGCCCACACACCACCCTGGGCTCTGTGTGTGTGTGTGTGTGTGTGTGTGTGTCTGTGTGTTTGTGTTTCTCGTGTTTATTGCTTCAGTCAGGTAATGGCTTTCAGTGTAGCTTGAGTAACACAGTAATGCACTTTTTCCCTTTTCCTCGGTTGAAAAGGACACCCTTTTGACACGTACATGTGTGTTCTTGGCGTTGACATTTATGGCTTTAGAGTTTCATTCTGTGTGCCGTGTTGTGTGTCACATGTGAAATCATAATCCCCCCCAAAGTCCCCCTTAGGTGGGTCTTCTCTCGAAGGCCGGAGTAGGAAGGCAGGAGCGGTTGTCACGTTCTGTATACACCCGATGTTGATTTGATGAAATGGAAGTATTGATTTTCTATCCGATACATTGACTCGTTTTGAAGAAGTGAAGGACATTGATTAAATATTTGAACTGGTTATACAATCCCTTCGGGTCTTTTCACGTACAATATCTGTCGGTTTTGAACAATGCATTTCATAACAATGCATGCATTAGCATTGCTTAGTTTCTGAGATGCTACAGGGCCCGAAATGGGATTAAAAGAGTCTAACAATAGTTGGTTTGAAGCTATTTGTTCTTAGACACATGATAGGGGGCAGGATACTCTAGCAGTCAGGCTGCTGGATTTCCAGACAAAAGGTTCTGGGCTCGAAGCCCGATGATCACAGTTTACCTGTGCACATCCTTGAGCAAGATGCCTAACCTGTACCTGTTCCTCAATGACATGCATCTACAACTCACTGTAAGTTACTTTGGATACATTTTGGATTTATTCATAAAATGTCTGTTCAATGACCCGTATTAAAGCGATACAGCCCACTGCAGACGGTAAATGAAGCCAGACATTATCAGTGTTATTTAATACCCTGATCCATTTCTTAGCGTCACTCAGCTATAGCCCTGCCTTAATACCCGGGATGACCTCCTCACCTCTTCATATTACATCCATTGTGCAATAAGGCCAGTAGACAGTTCCTGTTCATTCTTTATGCTAATAAAGCTGTGGGGGATTTGGCTGACACTAACCGGGCGTTATTGCTATATAGTCGTATTTTTTATTGTGTTATAGGTTAAGTAAACAGCGCGCCTCTCTTCCAAACAGAAGACTGTGTTTCTGTGTTTACCAGCATCAGTTCCTCGGTTATTTACTGGCCCCCCCGGGGCCCTCAGGGAGTACGGTTAGCCTGTGAGGTGAATATTCATTTTGGACACACACCTGAGACTCTGACGGTTTTTTGATGAGCCTACCCCACCCCCCACGTGAGGTAATGCACACCCTGTATTGACCCACATTGTTTCAGTCTCTCGTCTGTTATAGTGTCGTCTAATTACGTACGATGCCTACTATGTGTGCACATAAACATGATTCTGATCTCTATGTTAATAATAATAATTATAATAATAATAATAGCACACCAATAATACAGAATTATAAGAATAAATAAAGAAATATATTACATTAATATATATATATATATTAAGATTAAAAATATATATTATGGGATTTTTTGCCTTTATGGACAAGACAGTGGGTTGAAAGAGAGAAGGAATTACATAAAGCATAGGACCGTAGGTCAGAATGGAACCCAGTTGCTACCAGACACATGGCCTACATGGCTGGCGCACTAACCGCCCCATATATTGTTTTAAAATATTAGTTATAAACAGAGACATCTTATGTGACATCATGGGACATAGTATTATACAAAGCATAGCACTAAAGGTATTTGCACACGTGTATGTATGCATACGTGCATGTACATGCAATGATGTTAACAACAGCCATGCACAATAAAGTGTGATGAATGTAAATACAGGGTCATAGTAGAAGAAGTGGTGCTTCAAATTCAAACATCTTGCTGCCATGTGACCGTGTGTGTGTGTGTGTGTGTTACTGTGGTTGAAAAGCACCCACCACATTCAAGCCTTTTTCTGTCTCTCTATTGTGTGGAATATAATGAAGGCATTCAGCGCCTTATGAAATCCATTTCCCCCCTAGATCAATCTGGCCTAATGTCATCTGTCTCATTCACATCCAACTGCCCAGGACTGTATTAATAATTGCAGCGGCCGTATTGATTTCTATCTCGCGGTGGGAACGGCCTCTCTGAAACATGGTAGCCTTCATGAAGCAGGGACCCTAAATCAAGTGACATCTCATTAGGGCCGACAGAGCCTCTTAAACAGCTCTTCGCTGGCCGTACGCATGGAAATGGGGGAAATGGCCGTGAGCGTATAAAGGTGCACGTTTCTTCACGTGTTGCATTTGTTGACTGAGTCGATAATAGGCCCTTTCAGAGGCTGTGTGCCATGTCCACATGTTGGATGGATGGTGGTTGCTAAGGGCGTTTTCACACCTATAGTTCGGTAGCCTCTGTCCGATTCAGGTTGATACTTTGTTGCATTTTCATTTGGTTCGGTTAGCGTTCACACTGGTCACGCGAATCAAACAATGTAAACACATCACGTCAGCTGGTCACGCTGTTGAACGGGTTGCTCGTCTATTGGACAGAAAACCAGAGGGAAACTCACAACGCTTCCTTGTTGCGGACAATAATAATGGAGCAACAACTTTGTGCGGTCTTGGGTTTTTTCATTGTTTCTTTGGTGTACAAATTAAAAATAACCCCATTTCCACCATTCGGTCACTGAATACTTTGTCAGTGTTTTTGTGAGTGACCACAAGCTTTATATAGTCGTCGGACCATATTTCATGAGTGTTTTCACCTCCTGATTGCACCACGTCCGACTCATTTTAATCTAAATTTCACCGAACCGAACCAGAGCGGACCGAGACCCTTGTTTTCAAGCGGATGGTCCGCACCGGAGTTCGAATGAGCGTTCACACCGTGCCAAACGAACCGTGCTGTCAGGGGAAGCGCTCCAGGGTTCTGTTAAAACGGACCAAACAGCTCCGGTGTGAAAGGTTCCTCAGAAAGAACGTTAGATGAACATGTCCACATTGAGTTTACCTGGAGCTTCTTTAACTTTCAGGCATTCTTTTGGTCAGTCTTTTGATTCTTCTTTCTTGTTGTTCCTTGACCTAAGAACCTGATCAACGTTCTTCTAATCATGATCCTAAAGATGCACAGACACCTTGATTTGTCCATGTTGTTTGATCGGTATCTACTATTATTACATATATTAAATATAATGTATTCTGTACAATATTCATGGACATAATGTTTCATGTTGGTTGGCATCCTGGTCTCATTACATTGAATGACCTATTATGTACAGATTTAAGCACTGAAACTATTATTTCAGTACATGTCTATATTGCACATGACCCCTAAAGTGACCTCCAGACCAGACCATTATATTCTCAGTACAATGCTGCTGTATGTTTATTATCAATCACAACCACTAATGTCATGAATTGTCTTTTTTTCTTTTTTTGTATTGCTGGCGGCTGTGGAAACCCTGGGCTTATCTCAACTAGGTAAGTGCACGAATATATTTATTCAGTTGGTAGATGTAATATGGCCGTGTCTAGTAAAGCAAAAGTGACCCTGGTGTCAATTGAGCAAATATCAGAGGGGACAGGGGTCGTGACCTGTGACTCTCTCTCTCTCTCTCTCTCTCTTGCTCTCTCTAATATTAATATTTTGATTATTTTGACAGATATTGCGATTGCGATATGATTCACTATTAGTGGGAATGCTAATTTGTGTATCACAATTTTCATTTTCACTGAAAGAAACTGGAGAAAAAAATGTGTAGGCCAGGGCATCTCTGCAGCACTACAGTATTTCATTTATAATGGTGTTATAAATTTACATTTACACATTAGACCCTTATCAAAAATTGCAGCTCCTGCGATTTGGATATTGCGCTTGGCCATATGGCAAATTCGATAATATTTCGATTAATTGTTCAGCCCTACTGCTGACTAGCGACCATCACAGGCTAATATCCACAGTTGGCCTGATATTCATGTGCACTGTGAAAAATATGACTACACTCATCCGTGGGTTCAAACATCCAACCACCACACTATTTGTTAGCGGTGCTGTCCAGGCTGATATGGAGGTGTAGCGTGTGTGAGGATCTGGCTGTAAATGAGTGAGTTAGGATTCCATGCTGCCTCCCCATGGCGGTGCCCCCTGCTGTAATGAGGGCCTAATGACATTTGGTTTGGGTGGATGGGTGGGGGGGTGAGGTGTGAGATAATGTGCCTAAGCAATGCACAGGGGACTCTGCTGTGTGCTCACTTGGTCGTTGGGCCCCCAGCCCTGATCCAACCCCCACAGGTTTTAATATTGGATTGGACCAGAGGGCTGAGGCTGTGGTTGACTAACACTGTTGGCCAGGCCTTATTGCTTTCTGATAGAGAAATATTGAACAAGCCAGGCAGAGTCCCACGTTTCAGCCAGGCTACAGTATATGAGAAATGGGCCGTAGAAATTATTTATGGGATAAATAATAAATCACATTTCTGAAGCGCCAAATAAATCCGTCTAATTTAACAATGTGACCGTTAGCCTCCTTTCACTCTTATCCAATTTCACACGCACGCATGCAGACACACACACACACACACCTAAGACGCGCACACGCACACACACACACACACTCTCTCTTCTCATGCGTTTCTTTGGCTGAGGATCAAGGGAAAACCTTAATAGTTATTATATGTGTAATTCGGTGACAGCTTCATGAAGCCAGAAAGCACCTTCACACCATTAGCACGTTCAGTCTGGTGCATTCCTGTGACTAGTGAAGGATCCATCCCACGGTCTTCTGGAGACGGCTGGTGGATGAATGGGAGGTGAAGGCTTGTCTATTGTCGTGTGTGTGCTGTGGAAATGATGCTGTTATACCACAGTCCATTCTGCTACTGTTGGACACTATAGGAATATAATAATACAAACACAGAAAAACAACATATGTGTATATGACACAGAATATGTTAACTAATAGTGTTACTAAATAGATATTAATGATTTGGCTACCTTTAATTATGTGAGTTTAATAACCGTTGAAGTCAAATAGAATCCAGTCATTCTGGTTTATGCCACAAATCAGTAGGGAGAGCGGGGTATGTTGTCACACGGGTAAGTTGTCACACTGTTCATACCTCCAACACGCTCCAGGCGCTACTTTGTGTGACTACATGTACTATGGTCAACTTCCTGTTCACATGTGATCAAGGTCACTCTAATCTAAGGTGAGCACAAAAGCAAGTTTCTTATTTTTCCTTCAAAAGTAAAAAATTGTCACTTTACAATTTATGCAATCAAACTTTGTTAGGTATGAATGTTCAAAATAATAATTTTGCATGGAGTAGAGGAGACAATAACATGTGTTTTGATACTTCAGCTACAGTCCTATGTTGGGCTAACCTTGAGATTTACCCAACATTAGCACACATGTCAGTTTGGGGCAAGTTGTCTCAATGACTTTGGGGCAGGTCTTCACATGTGACAACTTGCCCCAGTATAAATAGACACATGCTCAAAAAACATTGTGATATTGTTCAGCTCTGATAATAGTATTAAATGTTACTGTGAATTGATTATTATATATATGTATAGTTTAGAGCAGCAGACATATCCCTGGACTACACAAGACGTGTGTGTTTGTGTGTGTGTTGGGTCTACTTGCACACCAGAGAACGTTTGACTTCAAAGTAAAATGGTCGTGCCACTTAATTAACGTGTGCCAGCATTCTGGTTTTGATTGAAAGGCCTGATTTGCAAGATTCTCAGAGGCATGATTGTTTGTATTGTGAGTTCTTTAATGAAGTTGAATTTGGTTTTGAATTAGAAATTAAAGTCAATATCTACAATTAATTAGTTGTGTTCTTATTTGTTGATAATCCAATGTGACAACTTACCCGACCTTAGTGTGACAACTTACCCGCTGATGCGGCAAATTGTCACAAGTGCACACTCTATTTAACGGTCTACAACTCCGTACTGAAATAAGATATGAAGATGTAATGAATACAAAATATGTGCCCAAGACTTCCGTCTTTCATTTGGTATGACATGTAGACCATTGTGACATATTGTGCCCAGTAAATGTTAGACAGCATGAAAAACATACCCCGCTCTCCCTACTACTGCAAAAACGTAGTTACAAATATACTGATATATATACTAATATCTACACTGACTATAAAATAACTGCCCCTCCCCCCACCATACAACCCCCATCCCTTCCCCCAATGGTTAATTCTCATTTTAAAATGAAGCCCACACCAGTGCCTCCAACTCTATCCAACGCGTATCAAACCATGCACCGTGTTTTATAAATATCGCCTCCGACGTAGCAGCACTCGTTCCCTTAATGTTACGTGAAATGAACGTCCTGTTTTATATCCTCCCTGTGCTGCGGCTTACTCTGGAGGTTACAGTTGTGTTTGTTGTCAGTAATATGGGAGCCAGGTGGTGTAGCCCACACACACACACACACACACACACACACACACACACACACACACACACCCCACAACCCCACTATTATGCGTTCACCATCCCCCCGGCAAGGCTGCTTAATGCTTAGTAGTAGTGCTGTGATGACCCAGGGTCTACTTATATATTGTACAGAATTTGTGGCTTGTTTAAAATGTATTTCCCCCAGATGTTTACCATACATGTGCCTCACCATATCTAAAGCACATATATGAGTATGCATATTTTTATGAACTGAAATGTAGGAGATGATGATAGGGACAGGTACCTGCCAATAGAAACAGCTGATGAATGATGATTTTATTCATATTTATATAAATACTGTCTGAATGATTTTCTTAGACTTGGACAGATCATAATAGGATCTCTAGGTCTGAACATTTGGTCGTTTTCCAAAATGCTGTTTTTGATTGGGACAGCAATTTGCACCCCATTCGGTAGAATCACCCAAGATGAATACAGGCACACATACACAGCACAGAGCAACATAAAGAGACTGGACTGTGGATTGTCTGAGGACCAGGTCAGCTCCTACAGGGGTAGGAGAGAAGTCCCAGTAATGACTGCAGGAGAGTGGGTATGAAAGAGGCGAGGTGTGGAACAGGGGGTTGGAGCAAAGTGCATACCTGACCCAGGGCTGACACTCTGGCTGGGGTTCCCCGCTGGGACTCAACCCTAGCCTGGTGGAGCAGCCCTTCCTCTTCAGTCTGAAGCCAGTCCCACGACTGTGTGCTTAATGCATGTGTTCATGTACAGTAGGTCAAGCTGGAGCGCTACAGGGACACGGTTGAATCGGGAGTCTGTCCCCCAGCACACGAGTCCCCCCCCCCCATACACTGTCTTATATGAACCTAATTTACATGGAAATGGTCCAAATGATAACCCCCGCCCCCTCCAACAGCCAGATGAGAGAATCTCCAACTTCCAAATAATGTTTTTCTTTTAAGGAAGAAATATAATTGCCAACTCTGTATTCTTTATATCTGTTGGGAGGCTGAGAGCGGTATAACTGGTGTGTGTGTGTGTGTGTGTGTGTGTTTGTGTTTGTTTTTCTTCTTTTGCTTCTAAGCGGTAAAAAAAAGAAAACGGAAAGGATAATGACAAGCTAGCAGGCGCTCCTTTATGAGCCCACACGCATCGGGGAGCCAATGAGACGAGTGCTGCACGGAGGTATAATGTTTCCTGCATGGCGTCCACCTTTGGTTGCTGCTAGGCAGGCCTCGGTGGTGGCACAATAGCCCTGCCACTTAGGATAACCACCCGCCATTTACCCACAAACACAGCCCTGCACTCCCCTGCTCTCCCTCTCTCTCCCTCTCTCTCCCTCTGTCTCTCTCGCTGCATAATTGCCGTGTTTGCTTCCACGTTAGCGCGTCTCTCCATCTCCGTGCTGGCAGGTTATCGTGTCCGTGGCTGGCGGCCACCGCTGGGCGTCTATCTGCCATATGCATCTCGCACAAATAAGTGTTTATCCTTTAGTCGAACCTGGGGCACCCTGCAGGGAGGAGACATGTTTCGGAAGTGTTGTTGTTTGTTGTTACGTGTTGTTACGTGTCCACGCAGACTGGCTTGGACCTGTTCATCTTCATTATTTCTCTCGGAAAATTGGAGACTCGGAAGAAGGCGGGTTTTGAAAAGGAATGGAAATGACATTCAACACAGAGGAGGACGCAGGAGGGCCAAGACAAAGCAGTCTTGAAGCCTGACAACAGGCCCGCTCCATCTCGAGGGCTCCTGTTTCATGGCTGTTTACCTTCAGATCTTCCCTGTGAACGCCCGGGCTCGGGCTACCCGAGGGCCAGGGAGACTCCGTGGAGGAGATGGGACAGGAATGTGGTTTAAGGGGGTGGGGGAGGGGGTGGAAGCAGCTGTTTGAAGGCCGTAAAGGAGTGCATGATGCAGGCCCTGCTTACATGATAATGATGACCCTGGATCCTATTAGAGCCGAGATCAGGGAGGCAACAGCACCGCCCTACAATTAGGGGCCCGGGTTCCCGGCCCTAATGAGAGGCCCCTGGTCTGGCCTGGACAGCCATGGGATACAGGAAGTCTCTCTACAGGCTTGTGATCTCACGGAAAACACACTGACCTCCACCCTGAGACACACACGTGCACACACACACACACACACACACACACACATATTCTGATATATACATATCATTCCTAGATGAGCAGGTCAAAGCTTAATAAATGTATGTTCATTCTCCAATTCATATTACATGGTGAGAGCAGATATTTCGAATGATATTGTTAATAAGAACTATCTATGAATATTGTTTGGCAGTGGAACGTCTCCTCCTGCTTGGTGGGTTATAACTTCAAGCGTGAGATTATTTTTCTTTAACAGCTGAAGAAATGATGGCGGTTTAGCACAGACTTTTTTCAGTTCATGAATTTACATCGGGAGCCGATGTATATTCCAATTTACGCAATTCCACATCTTTATGTTAAAATGGTTGAAACCAATGTTAACTAGATAGAGTAACCCGATGATTAGGTTGCCGATTTCATGGCTTTTTCAACTTTCATAGTCGATCAATTCTGTGAAATACAGTAAATCACATTTTCTGAATGGCCTGCTTCAACTTGAAGCTGTCTGAAAAACAAACGGAAGACCTTGGGAAAATTAAATGATGGTCTTTGCCTGTCTATTGCTCATCACTTGGGAATAGATCAATCATTTAATAAGAGGACAATTGGTCTCTGTTGAATTTTAGAATTAGTTTACAATCCTTTGCCAATTTTTGGCAGATGGGCAAGGGGTAATTTAGCACCGCAACTAAATCGGTTATGCTAATGTTATTTGGCTCCCTTTAGAATATAGGTATTTTCAGCAAGGAGGTCACCGATAAGATTACCTTACCACTGCTCTTAACTCCTCGGTCCCCATTACAGCAGAGCACCGGTATTAAACCAACCTCGGCTGCTTTTCTTATAGTTCATATATATTTCATTCATCTATCTATTACCTATCAGTATGGGATTATATATATATATATATATATATATATATATATATGTGTGTGTGTGTGTGTGTGGGTGTCAGCAACCTCCACGGTTGGCCGATAACACAGTGGATCAAAAGCGTCCGCAGTCTGTTTGGTTGGAATAGAGGTCATATAGGGAACTCTAACCTCCCGCATGTCATCTATAATTCATAAGCAGAATATGCGTCTTCTTAGTGGGATTAAAGTTTAATAACTCCACCGCCTGTGTAAATACCCCTTTGTGCAGCAGCAGCAGCAGCAGACCAGATAATGGTGCTCTGTAGCTGTGGCAGATGTAGCTGAGGAGGTGGGCGAGACATGGGAGAGACATGGGAGAGACATGGGGGAGACATGGGAGAGATGGGTCCATCTCAGGGCAGGGATGGTCCCACTGAGCCCAGGTTAAGCTCTCCAAGACCACTGTCGCCAGCAGCAGCAGACGGGTCCCCCTGTACACGGGGATGTGGGGACGTGGCGGGCCCACTGCTCCAAGGTGTTTCCCTGCAGATAAGGGCCAGTCCTGAATGGGGGGCATGGAGGAGCTGTGGCCCCTATCTGTTATGGATGTTATTGTGGGTGGGGGTGGACTTGGACGATTGGATTAGTGGAAATGTAATACTACAGTGGTAGTGTTGTGAGGTAACTACGGATGAGGTTGTGTGTGTGTGTGTGTGTGTGTGTATAGATTGTGGATTGACAAGGTTGAGGACGTGTGTCTTCTTGCAGGAAGAGTCTCCCTTGTCAATGTCCTGCTTGTGTTGTGGACTTGTCTGCTTGTGACACAACTAGTGGGGTGTAACTACCATACACCACCGTATAGGAGTAGTGATATATCTGTTGCTGGGTTGTAGTGTAACCGTGAGTTTTCTCATGGTGATACCACTACATTTAACCCGCTAAGCCAAGTCACAAAGAACATAGTCGTTTTTAAATTACAGCATACCTTCACAAACTGCATACCTGCATGTGGACATCTCTTTGCCATGCAGTAATAATATATTATTATTATTATTATTATACATAGTGTAGCAAAAGATCTCAAAACACTGTAACAATGGTTTAGTCAGTCAGAATGATATGATTGCTGCAGAATTCCTAGAGAGCGAGTAGGGTCTCTGAGTCCAGAATTGGATACAGCTGTCATCGCCAAAACTTGGCACAACTTGGAACTAGACCAGGCAATTAACCTCCCTAATTGGCCATGTGGATTGTGAAGTCCTGTCACATGTAGATCCCCATTGGTTACTGTCAGGGAAAAAATGACAGAGAATATTGAGGAAACGGATTTTGTGCGTGTACGTAAATGCGTGCGTACATGTGTGTGGATATGCACAGTAAAAGAAAACAAGGTGTATATTTAAAACCATGAGTACCTGTAATTTAATTTTCTCTTGCATACCTGTCTGAAATTCCTATAAAATGTAAGGCATGTGAAATATCTTCCTGTGGTTTCCCCCTCAATGGAGCCCTTTCATTCTGGGTTTATGGACCAAGCTATCGTCTAATTGGTTAGACTTTGATTGTGCTTGTAAATCTAACCGACTGAAACGACTCTGCAGTCGTCCACTTCTTTCCATCAGCCCACCATTTTAAACATGGCCAGGTAAGATGGAGGAGCTGCTGTAGTTCCCGCCTGTCCATGTTGATGTTCAATAGGGATTTCTTTTCACGATGGGCATATCACAACCAAAATCAAAACTCAAACTAAATTACATTTCCATTGCAGCTTGTGTGTTCTTTGTGTGTCCGTGTAGATGTGTGTTCTTAGGGTGATCCGGTGTACTCAAACGTATATATCTACCTGCAAAGTAATGCCCATGTTATTCATATTAAACAAGGAGAATTTTATCATGGGAGTAAAGTTGTTGCAGTAGATCAGTTATAGTGAGGAAATTCAGCTGTTCTCAACAATGTTCGTGAACGACGATGCTTCCAGATATTTCCGCTGTGTAGCAGTTACCAGCTCATGTTGTAGGCTTGCAATAGCCATAGAAACACCATCACGTCCAGAAGCATGAACTGTCCCATCATGTACTTTAATTGACTGTGACTACACAACACACATTTTTCCTCTGAGGGGACCTGAGCTGACCTGCATGGACTCCAATTCTAACCTCTCCAATTTGCTGAGGCAACGGCCCTCCCTTTGTTTCCCAGCGCCGTCACCTGGGACTGTTTTGTCAAAAAACATGGCCTGCAATTTGTCTTCATTTAAAGGAACAATTGCAACACATCGGCATCTCCCCTGGTGCATTGTGTTCTGCAGACACATTTCAGAAAGCCTCAGTATCGACGAAGTACGAATACACACTATATATATACACTGTATAATACAATTCAAAGTCTGTCTGTGTTTTGCTGATGTTGGAACAGAGGCTACCATTATAATTTTTTAATGTGGGGATCCGGGTTCGATTCTCTGCTTCAGTTCTGTCTTCCTTGTGTGGATTCCCACTATTTCCTGGATTTCCTTTATTCTGACATTGTCCAACCTACATGTGGATTTCCTGTATTCTGACATTATCCTACAAATAACGGCATGTGTAGATGATATGTGTGTGTGTGTGTGTGTGTGTGTGTGTGTGTGTGTGTGTGTGTGTGTGTGTGTGTGTGTGTGTGTGTGTGTGTGTGTGTGTGTGTGTGTGTGTGTGTGTGTGTGTGTGTGTGTGTGAGTGTGTGTGAGTGTGTGTGATTATGTGTTATACCAGCAGCACATTTAACACACACTTAGCCCATATATAGTCAACACGGTAAAGGGCTCCACTCTCCCAGAACAGGAATACGTGGATGGAGAGAAGATGGATGAATGGATGGCTTAATGGAAACATTGAGCTCTCTCCACAGAAAAAATCTCTGTATTGTTCTGAGGCATTACTGCATTCATCCAGTAGAGGGCATATTTTGTCAGCCATTAAAATGTATGTTTTCAATTAAATGAGAATGTAAGCAGAGTAGGAGAGAGAGAGAGAGAGAGAGAGAGAGAGAGAGAGAGAGAGAGAGAGTGGGCGGCCGCGGTGCAGATAGAGTTTATGGTCCGAGGCTAACACCCGCTTAATGTGTTTAAAAACATTGCACCGTTGCAACATTTCCATTCCCCCGTGTTACCCACTGTATTGCTTTCTCAGACTCGCCTCTTAGTTGTATATTTACCCCTGTTCCAGGTCAGCCCTCTCGGTTTATTTTGTGTGGAAGAAGTAGAAAAAGAAGTGTGTATTTGAAGTACAGAGAGCACAGTGTAAGGAAAGTAAAGCGACAGCTTAGATTTATCTCTCGCTCTTGAAGTCTGAACTTTCTTTCCGGAGACGTCACTTTTTACGGCGGGACAGTAAATCAGCAGGCGGTATCACCTGGACGTGTGTGTGCTGCTAGAATATGAGAAGCACGGCAATATCACACGCACACACACACCCCCGCTTTATGACCCCTTACTATGGGACCCCTGGGAGGGGAGCTCGGAGACAGGGTTATACTGCCCAGAGCAGAACCATCCCTCTCTCCCTTATGGCTCGGGCTGCACACCCTTACAGACACACACACATCTGAACCTCCATACATTCTCACAGCATAGAGGTCTGAATAGTGTATAAGCACCGGCCACGGGGTTTGCTTTTTAATACCGCGTGGAAGGGTGTGAAAGGATGAATGGACGTCACTTAGCGAGAGTTCACGGCATCCAGCGTTCGTGGCGTCCGTTCTGGGCGCCGCTCTCGGTGGTGCTGGGACGGAGGTGTGGGTGGTGTGGGAACGGCTTTTAGTATGGCTGGAATGTCTGAGGTGTTGACATCGCTGTGTAATAATTCAAATGTCCTACACACACACACACACACACACACACACACACACGTGTGATGGGTGTACAATGTAACCGTGGCCATTTATATGGTTTAGGTACATTTTAGATGGGCTTTGTTTCAATGACCAAACAGTTTTTCTTGTTGTTAAGAAGTTGAAGACTACGTCTTAGGATGAAGCGAAACTACACAATATTACAATCAATATTAAAAGCATTGGAAGCACAGGTGCCCTAGCCTACCGATTCTAAAATTACCCAAAAACAAATTATCTACTCTGACCTCAAACCGATCCCCCCCCTCCATTACATTGCCTAAAATCGCATATTTTGAAGACTGTTTAAAATATTTTTTTTTTCATCTGAGCCATTATGCCCTCACCACTTTTCAACACAAAGTGACACCCTTGCTTGGAAATGTAGCTTACTTGCATCTTAAAAGGTTAGACTGTTCATAAAGGCCACATTTTGTCTTTATCTGACGAAACTATGTTATCCCTCATCCTTCTAAATCTATTCATATTTAATTTTTCCAGTGGGCGGTAGAAATTAAATGACCAAAAAAAACGAGATAAATAATTAGTACTGTCGGTGAGAAGTATCGGATGGGCTACATCCAGCCAATCAGGACTGTCCCTTCACTGATCCCCGGAGATAAACTACCTTCATGTTTATGGTGTAAATATCTCAGTCCTACCAGGAGCTAACAGCTTCTTAATTATTCATCTCCAATCAGCTCCCTAGCCGTGGCTCACTCTACCAAGCTAATCAACAGTATATAGCCCTATACATCTCACGTTCAGTTCTTCAACAGCCGTTAAAAGCATGCCTCACGAGCACTAATGGTAAATGCATTTATTTTACTATATAGTCATTTAGCAGACACTTCTATCCAAAGTGGCTTACGGTGGATTCAGATACATGTCATTAATCCAGAACCCCCCCCCCCCCCCCAATTACCCCCCCCCCCCCCCCCCCAAACAAAAAAAACCAA